>JAYEVE010001401.1:0-235649 GCA_036346375.1 Guadua angustifolia | reverse complement strand
GTGGTCCCTCAAATTATTCACTGATTTGGAGATACAAAATCACAAACCAGCTCAAAACTATGCAAAAGTCTGAATTTTCAGCCTTTTGATCAAAGTGAGAAAAAGCCATAACTTTTTCAAATGAAGTTAAAAATATTTGAAATTGTGCAGAAATATAATTTAGACTCATAAGAAACTTTTCCAAAAAGAATTTTCCAAAAAGAAGTCTCCAATCAAAAGATATGTCAAATTTTGCTTTGTAGGCATGATTTTCACTCAAAGAGGAGAAAAGTCAAAACTTTTTCAAATTAAGTCCAAGTGGTTTGAAAATTTCCAGAAATGAACTTTGGACTATTTAGAAGGTTTCTCGAAAAGAATTTCCTTAAAAGCACATTTCGTTCAAAAGATATGGCAGATTGCGCTTTGAAGGCGAAAAGATAAGTTCAATTTGCGCCGAATGCTCAAAACGCAATCCGAATTGGATTTCATGGAGATTTGAACTTTTATGGCTTTGAATGAGTTAGAAATACTATTTCAAGCCAAGAAACATGAAGAAATCCAACTCGAATATCAAAACCCACAATATGCAAGAATAGGTCATTTCGGGTCAAATGAAGAATTTTGGCCAAATTCAAATAGCTATAACTTTTGAACGGTTGGTCGTTTGGAAAAACTTTGAACTAAATAAATGCTTAAAATGACCAACCCCACGAGTTTTGTATTGACCACTTTTTCAAAAACTCAAAAGATTTTAATTTATGAAAATATTTCATTTAATCCAAAATCAAGATCCTATAAGATCCATTTGAGGCCAAATTTGCTATTTTGTTTCTAAAATAGAAATTTTTACTCCGAAAGCATTGTAAAACATTTGAAATACATATTTGAGAACTTTTATAAAGATTTTCATAAATATTGGCCTTTTAAACGATATTTTTGACTTTTTGACTAAAGAGGCTCATATAAAGGATATGCATGCATATGGTTTTCAACATTATTCGAACAAGTATCAAATGAAGTCAAATAGCCATGAGATTTTGCACAAATGTTCCATGGACATCCAAGAGACTTCTCCAAAAAGAATTTCTCAAGTATCACCCTCCAATCAAAAATTAGATCAAAATGGGCATTGGAGGTTTGATTTTGACACAAAGTCAAAAGAAGTCAACAATCTTGCAAATGAGTTCAAATAAATGTGAGAATTTCCAGATATGAACTCCATATGCGAGAGAAGGTTTTTCAACAAAAACTTTCAATAAATCAAATTTATTTTGAGAGATATGGTGAAAAATGTATTTGAATCACATAAAGGATTAAGATTTTCACCAATTCCTCAAAATGGAACCAAATGATTTTTGAATGGAAATGTGCACTTATATGGCTTCATATGAGTTAGAGAGATGTTTATAAGCCTATGAGCATAATCAAATCCATTCAAATAATAAAATCCAACTTTATGCAAGAGTATGCCAAATAAGATCAAAAGAGAGATTTTGGTGAACTTCAAAAGGCATTTTGCAATAAACCTTGGTAAGATTCATGAAACCAATATGAAATACTCTAAATGATCAAGATAAACATCAAACACACCATTTAGAGTAATTTCAAAGTAAAGAAGGCATTCAAATTCTTAAAGAGATGAATTTGGCAATAAAACCTTTAAGTTTCAAGAAATTCTCTAGTTTTGCCAAAGTGAGCTTAAGTGGGTATTTAATATTTCCAAAAGCTTATAAGAGTTGCAAATACCCTTGTGAGTCAACTCATAACACGAAACTTGACTCATTTGGCAAAACTCACTTAAGTGCAATAATATGACTATTATGGGTCAAATATAGTTTTTCGGCGAGTTTCAAAGTCAAATAGCTTTTGCTAGGTTGGTCTTTTGAAAATCTTTTGAACACAAGAATTGTTAAGAATAACCAACTCTAGGATTTTCATTTTGGAATTACTTTCAAAATCATTTTACATTTAAATCTATGAAAATTATAAGTTTAAATCCAAAACAAGATACTAGTAACTAGATTTTGATCATGAAACTCATTTTATTTTCAAAATAGATTTTGTGAGGCCAAAACCTTTGAAAAATGTTTCAAATACATTTGTATACATTTTGTAATTAGTTTTTCACTAGAATACTAATAGTCTACAAAATTTTGAGTTTTGGCTAAATGGCTTGATTTTGAAAATATATATGCACTTATATAAATATGGGCACATGTAGGGATGTAATATACATGGTTATGATTTAGCACTCCCCCTAAATGTGCCACTATCCCAAACTTGCTCAAGATTGCAATCAAAACAACTAATAAGCATGAGCAAGCAAATGAACAAGTAATCTAAATCGATTTTCATGAATAATGCAATATAACCTACGCAAGGCTATAAGCTAAATAGTAATCAAATTAAATACTTGTTACCCGAGATGGCATTGACTCAAGATTGAAGTGATCATCCTTATGCTTGACTCCATTTTGCAATTGATGAAGTCTTCATTCTTTTGAAGAAGCCAAGCGTCCAATGTGATGAGGACATCACTCCTATACATACATCCAAGACTCCTCCAGTTGTGATGCAAGGACCCATCACAAGAGCACGAGCACGGCAATTGAATCAACAGGTGAGCTCATTCCTAAGTGCCCGTGCATATACTTGTGAGGATGGTATGCTACCTAATGATATTATTGATTATCTTCTACTTAGGAACTTTGGAGAGGACCATGAAGGCCTTGGAAACCAGCAAGGACCAAGAGGGAGGCAAGGAGAGTGTCCAAGTCCAAGTCAAGTTGGAGGTCCAATTCATCTCGGAGTCGACTACCTCGTCCACCAGGAGCAGCGTTCACTAAAATTGTCGCCCAGGCCACAAACGGGCTCCGATTTCGATGATCCACATATGCCTCGAAAGCTAAGGAGATAATCTTTACAATGGCACCAGTTTCACGTCATTTGGACTTCGGAGTCGACGGGAATTTACATTGTAAGTTGGCGGACAGAATCTGTCCCAGGGTGCTGCGTCACCAATTTGGGCCCTTGGCCCATGTATCGTGTTGGAGTCCATCACGGACGCGCCTAGGGTTTCTAGGACGTCCCTAGCCTTTATATCCAGTAGCCGCCGCTAGGGTTTGATTTGGGTTTTGCTTAGATTAATTCTGTCTTTGAACGAGGTCGCCGTTCATCGGTTTGTGAGACCCCAACTCGTGAACTTCATCCTCAATTGCAAATTCAGTTGCATCTTTCTTGTTCTTGCTTGTGTTCTCGATTCATTGGCAGGATTAGCTTTACGTGGCGAGGTCAACCGGCAGCGCCGTTGATAACCAGAGGACGCGTGGTGCTGCGATTGCGGGGTTTTGATCGTGCGATCAAGAAGCCGGATCGTGTGTGTCTCGCGCCGCCTAATCGACTTATCCTCCACCTGACGGAAGTTCGGGCAACCCCGTCCCCATCAAGTGGTATCAGAGCAAGGTTTACCGTCAGGTTCGCCTTTTCCCCTAGTTTAATTTAGTTTTGTGTTCGTCCTATAGTCCACGAAAAAGCCCAAAAAAAATTGCAGTTCATAGTCTACCATACCTAGAACCACGCCCTAGCCTTTGCACAATTTCGTTTCAGAATCCGTAGTATTGAGTTTGTGTCCATAGTCGAGTCATGTTGCTGGTTTAGGTCGTGGTCTTAATTTAGTTGTGTTTCATCTCATTTGCATCATCCCATATCCTACACCGACCCTGTCACCAATCGCTATTTGAGTCCTTGTTGGATTCGGATTGTTTTGTGGTTTTCCTCGCCGAGTCCTAGTTGTATTAGGGTTTCTCCTTCATAAACCCTAATTCCCCACCTCTTGTTAGCCATATCGCCACCCCTCATCACAGAACCTGCCACCACAGATCATCGCGTTCCATATCCACTCCATACGTCCTTGAGTTTGGAGAGGAGCCGCCTAGAAACCCCGATTCGAGTCCTTCCGTGAAACAGCCATAACTTTCGTGATACGGACTCGGAATTAGGCGAATTTTTTTTTCACGGATATCTACAGAAAATTTTACATCCGCTTTCTCCCCAACTTCGTCGGGTTTGCCAAAATTATTTTTGCGAAATTCCCTCTGGAAGATTGAGTTCTCGTCACGAAGTTTGAGCACGCCAAAAACACTTCTTATTTCATATCGGTTTCATCTTACATCTTTTAAGGCTGAAAATTTGTGTGCTGTCTACCTTTGTGCTCCTGATCCTAGGAAAAATATCAGAAAAATCAAACAAAAAAAAATTTTGTGAAGGAAGGCAATGAAGAGCAAAAAAAAAGAGGACGAGGAGCAAGGGTAGGTGTTTTTACCGAGCTTTGAGAAAAGTGTTTTGCTGTTACTGGCGATATCTGTTCATATATTCGACGCCTTTGTTGCTTGTTTCTATACCTTCCTTGCTTTCGCATGCAGCTAGAATAAGGACACGTTTAGACCAAAGAACTAGGGCAAGAGCTTTGGACATTTATTCAAGATTACTATCTATTCTTATCAATTGTGTGCCACTCAATACATATAACCTTCCTCTGACTCCACAAATACATCCTTCTGATCAACACAGGTTATTGACCCTTGCAATCGCTTCATCACACCCTCACGGTGTCACGAACCAGCCACCGGTTGCACCGTCCCTCGCTGTGTTGGTAAGAACCGGGTAAGAACTTGGTAAGATTGCTTGAGAGCGAGAGATCCCACCTCCTAGTAGTTCATAGGGCTCATAATATTTGTGTTTGTATTTCCCTCTGTCCTTTTTTTTGTGCTAACCATGGCAGGTGGCAAGAAGGGCAGGAACGAGGATGATGATGTTACCATCAATGACTGTGTCCTTCATTCAGAGTTGTCGACCATGCTGGATGAGATAAGAATGATGTTCAAGGAGCATGCCATGACGATTTAACAGACCCTTGAGAGCATCGATCGATGAGTCTCCACCCTTGCCGATAGGATGGATGCCGCCGAAAAACGTCCTCCCCGCGATCGTTGATGGAGATGCATCCGTCAACCACGGCAACAACGACCATGACGAGGATGGTGATTTTGAGGGAGACGAAGATGAGCGAAGAACGTGCCGCCAGGACCGAAGCCGCTCAACGAGACGTCGCTTGCATGACCGTCTTCGCCGCAACCATCACGGTATGGGAGGTAATAACTTAATCGCAATGATGATCCTTTTGTTAAGGTAAAATTCACCATCCCATCCTTTTCGGAGGTTATGATGCTGATGCTTACTTAGATTGGGAGATGACTACGAGCGAAATTCAATTCCATCTAGTTCCCGAGATTCATAGAGTTAGACAAGCCACTAGTGAATTTAAAGATTTTGCTATAATCTGTGGAATGAACTAGTAAATGCCCGCTTACAACCTGATTCTTGGGCGAGATTAAAAGATGCTATGCGTAATAGATTTGTTCCTCCTTCCTACCAACGTGATATGCGCAAGAGATTGCAACGATTAGATCAAGGTAGTATGACTGTTCAGGAATATTACCAAGAGCTTCAAAAGGGTATGTTACGTTGTGGGGTAGTAGAGGAACCTGAGGATAAGATTGCTCGTTTTTACGGTGGTTTGCGTCCAGAAATTCAGGACATTGTTGACTATAAAGAATATACAACTGTCAATCGCTTGTTTCAACTTGCTATGTTAGCGAGAGAAGGAGTTGCGGGGGACGCCATTCTAAGAGCAGAGCAACAACGGCGGTGTTGGTGTTATGCCCTTGAGGCGATCATATAGATGATTGTAACATGACTATGCTTATGAATAATAATATGATTATTGGTCCAATGAATGTATATCATTATATTGATCAGCAAGTATGTGACTTGTTTATGAAACTCTCTACTTATTGATATAATTACGTAAGTATCTCTCGATCGGATATCATCGTATAGGACAACGATGAATAGATCAAAGACATGTATTGATCGATGATTATGTTTCATAGATCATAGGATATGGAGATATCATCAATACATTGTGAACTCATGATGAAAAACATTGGTTAGATAGACCCGCAATGGGATCTCGCGAGAATGTTACATTCTTATGTGTCATCGCAAGGCATCTCATACATAGTGGATGTATGATCCTTAGACTGAGATTGTCACATTCCCTACATGTGTAATAGTTTACCTTGGAGCCACCAAACGCTATTTCCTAACCGGATAGTTATAAAGGTAGCTTTCATGTTTACTATGAAACATGCAGAGGAAGTGAGCAATAAGATGGAATTTGCCACTCGATGTAATCTGAGATATATGTCTAGGCCACTCGTGTGATATGATTAAGGAAGTGCATGGCCATGCCGTGATTGAGAAGTCAATCACAACTTATTAATATATCACGGATACGAGAGATGGATTGAACTATCAAAGGATGACATACTTCTGCCTTTGAGTTCGATCTTCATATAGTTTGGCAAAGGGATTATTACATGAGTACTTTTGAAAGGTTCTATTCGATTTGATCATATGCATTTGGGAGTTGGCATGCTCTGCAAGGAACCGCTACCAGCTATTGGATTGGAAAAAGGGTTTTTCGAATCTATGTCCAAATGTACATGAACCTCTGTGGTCACACACTTAACGGCCGGGGCGCATTAATCGGATTGATCCGTAAATTAATGGACCTCGTGGGCTTAACGCTACCGATGGGCCCTAGCTTAGGGTTTCGTCGCGTGGCTATATAAGGAGAGGGAAGGGTGGGCGTGCATGTTGTTGTTCACGCCCGTAACCCTAGCCTCCACCTCTCATTGCCCTTGCCGAAGCACGGTGCTTGCACGCCGGCGACGCACGGCGCTCCATCCCGGACGGTGGATCGCCAGGTGACGCTGCTGCCATCGCGGCGTGGCGAGGACGATCCGCAGTGAGGACGATCCGCGCGAGGACGATCCGCAGTGAGGACGATCCGCGTGAGGACGATCCACGGCGAGGACGATCCGCGCGAGGACGATCCACGGCGAGAACGATCCACTACACCAACGCGCGAAGGATTCCGCAACTGCGCGTCTAGTGGTAATACAATCTGTGATCCCTTTCTTGCGAGTAGCTTTTCTGGATATGCGGTAGAAATTTTAATTTGTGCTAGTGTAGCATACCGCGTTCCCCAACAAATGGTATCGAGCCATCTCGTAGATTTGTGATCTGGATGTTACATATGTGATATGTGGGGATAGTAGATTAGATCTATTACATGTTCTGCCGGTTCATGTGATGAATTGGTGGAGGCAGCTATCGATGAGATCGATCGGTTTAGCGTTTGTGGGAAGTGCAATCCGATTCAATCTTGATTTGGGTGAGTCCGCTCATGGTACGACGTTGCCCTTACGGCCGGGTTACCGCCATCGTGGTTTACGATCGCGACCATATGGGACCAAGCCAATCAGTTGAATCGAGAGGAAGTGCAATCCGATTCAAGCTTGATTTGGTGAGTCCGCTCATGGTACGACGCTGCCCTTACCGGTCGGGTTACCGCCATCGTGGTCTACGATCGCGACCATATGGGACCAAGCCAATCGATTGAATCGATTAGGTCAATTTGATTGATCCATGGAAATTTTGAGGACGTTTTCCTTTGGCGTAAGACATGCCTCCAAAAATTTCCTTGGCGAAGATCCGCGTGGCGCGCCTTGACCTGCCGGCGCTACCTCTGTACCCAGCCTTGGCGCCGCCTGGACTGACCCCTTGAGCGCGCCTTGAACCCTGAAGGTTGCCTGGAACCCCGACAATCAGAGAATCGCTTTGTTTAACTCTTTTGCGAGGATGTTATATGTGAAATAGTATGGCCTATGTGTATGTGATGCATGTAACGCTTACATGGCTCAAGGTGCGTGTCAAGCCATAAGGCTATTTCATTATCAAATTTGTATAACGCTCAGCGTGTTAACTTGTGATGTTTGAAACCTTCATGTAAATTTCATTATCTAAGTTGTAAGGAGTTGCATCTACTATGATGAAGATGATGGCAATCAAGCATGATGGCTAGGTGAACAATCAAGCAAGATGGCCAAGTGAACCAACAAGCATGATGATGAAGATCCTAATGCTAAAGGCCATACTATTTCACAACTTAATCTTGATTTTCTGTGGATGTGTGTTAATCCTTGCTATTTTCTTTATGCTCATTGCATGTGATGCCATGTTCATAGTAGATATTGTTCATCCCCATAGTTAAACAAATTTTAAATCAAATATGTCCACCCTATTGTTGCACCTATCAAGAATTTAGATCATTATTGATATGACTGCCAAAGTAGTATATCAATGACTATCTTAATAGATGATAGGGATGTGTTGGACACATCACGCATAACAATGGTAGATTTAATCAAGCTATCAAAACGGTTTTGGGCTTGAGGACATAAGTGGTTGAGTTTTGATTTCAGAATGAAGGAACAAATACAAGACAATTGGTGTCTAGGAAAACACACATGAGGTTAGGTTTCTTAATTGGCACCCAAATCGGAAGTGCTCCTCCTCATGTGAGCCCTAGGGCAAGTTGACTGGCCATGAGTCGAGTTGACGAGTCATTCATTACTTGTTTTCATGCTCAACCAACAAGAGTTACATAAGATGTAATTAGCAAAGATGTTGCTTACCTATGTCATTAAATCTCTAGCGTGATGCCAAAGCTCACTAGTGTTTGATGAATATGGATCTTGAATACTCACTATGTGTCCATAAAGAGGCACATGATAGGAGTATCTTTTATTAAAATGTTTAATGAAAGTTTTACATAAACATAATGCTTAGAAACTTTGCATGTTTTTGTTGTAGTTCAATGGCACCTGCTACTCCTTCTGTTGGACCTGGTTTTGCTTTGAGATCGGTTTTGGAAAAGGAAAAACTTAATGGGATAAATTTTGTGGATTGGTATCGCAACCTGAGAATTGTTCTCAAGCATGAAAAGAAAGACTATGTTCTAGAGAATCCAATTCCTGATGAACCAGCAGAAAATGCTTCTCGCAATGAAAAGGCTGAGTATGAAAAACATGTTAATGCCTCTGTAGAGGTCAGCTGTCTCATGCTTGTCACCATGGACTCTGAGCTTCAAAAGCAATATGAGGACCAAGATGCTTACAATATGATTGTGGGCTTAAAGGACATGTTTGGGAACCAAGCAAGAGCTGAGAGATATGGTATCTCCAAGCTTTTGTTTGCTTGCAAGTCGGTCAAGGTAGTCCGTCACCCTCATGTAATCAAAATGATTGGTTACATTGGGAGATTGGAAAAGCTCGATTTTCCCCTTAGCCTTGGTTTGGCTACGGATGTGATTCTCCAGTCTCTGCCTCAGAGTTTTGAGCCGTTCATTATGAATTTTCATATGAATAGCATGGAGAAAAGCCCGACCAACTACATGGGATGCTCAAGTCTCGCGAGGAAAGCATAAAGAAAAACCTAATCATGTGATGATGGTTCAGAAACCACCGCCTTCAAGAAGAAGGCTAAGGCCGAAACAAAGGAAAGGGCAAGGGCAAGGGCAAGGGCAAGGTTGAGATCGCGAAGTCTCAAATCTAAGCTTGAGAAGCTTACGATTGGCCCTAAACCCGATGCTCAAGTGCTTCTATTGCAAGAAGTTAGGACATTGAAACTAAATCTATGGAAGTACTGCGGATAAGAAGAATGGGAGTGTGACTTCCACTTCGTATTCATGTTGTAGAAATTAATCGGCTACTTCTAATCTTGCCTCTTGGGTATATGATACCGGATCGGTTGCTCACATTTGCAATTCGATGCAATGATAAAGAGTAGAGACTTGGCAAAAGGAGAAGTGGATCTTCGCGTGGGGAATAAAGCAAGAGTTGCGGTCTTGCCATTGGCACCTACCCATTGCATTTGCCTTCTGGATTAATTTTAGAACTCAATAATTGTTATTTTGTTCCATCTTTGAGTAGAAACATTATTTCATCTTCTTGTTTGGAACATGAAGGTTATGATTTCAGAATAAAGAACTTTGTTTGTTCGATATTTTGAATGATATGTATTATGGCCGATGCCCCATGGTAGATGGGTTGTACGTGCTTGAACTCAAGAAAAACCTATCTACAACATTAATGTGAAAAGGCTTCGCCCAATGATGTGAATCCTACCTTTTATGGCATTGTCGCTAGGCCACATAAATGAGAAGCGCATGAAGAAGCTCCATGTCGATGGACTTCTAACCTCATTTGATTTTGAATCATTTGAAACATGTGAGTCTTGTTTACTTGGCAAGATGACAAAAGCCCCTTTCACGTGTTTTGGTGAAAGGGCAATGAGTTGTTGGCCCTAGTACATACGGATGTATGTGGACCAATGAGCTCTAGTGCTAGAGGTGGGTTTCAATACTTTGCAACTTTTATCGATGACTTTAGTAGATATGGATATATCTACTTAATGAGGCATAAATCAAACATTTGAAAAGTTTAAAGAGTTTGAATCGAAGTACAAAATCAACTTGGCAAATCAATAAAACACTTACGATCGATCGTGGGGGTGAATATTTGAGCCAAGAGTTTGGTGATCATCTAAAGCAATGTGGAATCGTTCGCAACTTACTCCGCCAGAACGCCTCGATGGAATGGCGATCCGAACGACGGAACCGAACTTTGTTAGACATGGTTCGGTCAATGATAAGCCAAACAGATCTCGCCATTGTCCTTCCGGGGATATGCTCTAGAAAGCAATTGCGCTCACTTTAAACAGGTTCCATCAAAAGTCGTGAGAAAACTTCATATGAGATGTGGATCGGAAACGTCCCTCATTGTCATTTCTCAAGATATGGGGTTGTGAGACTTATGTAAAACGCTTGCAATCGATAAACTCGCACCTAAATCGTAAAAATGCTTCTTTGTGGGTATCCTAAAGAAACAAAAGGATATTACTTTTACAAAGGGATGAAAACAAAGTGTTTGTTGCTCAAACGGTGTCTTTCTAGAGAAAGAGTTTCTTTCAAAAGGAGTTAGTGGGAGCAAGGTGCGACTTGAAGAAATTCGAGAACCATCGTAAATTGTTTCAACTCCCATTGAACCTTCACTTGATGTACAAGATGTTGTACAACCCGTGGAAGAGACACCCCATACGTGAGGTTTGGGAGGTCGCGCACATGAACCCATGAGATATGGACATGACATATTATTATTGGATAATGATGAGCCTACGACTTATAAAGAAGCGATGATGGACCCAAACTCGAAAAATGGCTTGGAGCCATGAGATCCAAATTCATCTATGCATGACAATCAAGTTTGGAACTTGGTTGATCCTCCTCATGGTGTAAAAACCATTGAGTGCAAATGGATTTTCAAGAAGAAAATAGACATGGATGGAAATGTTCAGATATACAAGGCACTTGGTGGCAAAGGGTTTCAAACAAGTTCAAGGAGTTGACTATGATGAAACTTTCTCACCGGTAGCCATGCTTAAGTCTGTCTGGATCATTTTAGCTATTCTTGCATATTTCGATTATGAAATATGGCAAATGGACGCCAAAACAGCTTTCCTTAATGGGAATCTATCCGAGGATGTATACATGATACAACTGAAGGTTTTGTTGATCCTAAATATGCTAATAAGGTATGCAAGCTTCAAAGATCCATTTATGGGTTGAAGCAAGCATCTCGGAGTTGGAACATTCGTTTTGATGAAGTAGTCAAAGGATTTGACTTCATAAAAATGAAGAAGAGCCTTGTGTTTATAAAAGGCTAGTGGGAGCGCACTTGTATTTCGATCTTATATGTGGATGACATATTATTGATCGAATAATATTCCTATGCTTGAAGATTTAAGACTTCATTGAAAAGAGTTTCTCAATGAAGGACTTGGGAGAAGCATGTTATATCTTGGGCATAAAGATCTACAGGATAGATCAAAAGGTTGATTGATTAAGCCAGAAACGACATTGACAAGGTATTGAAGAGGTTCAATATGCATGAATCCAAGAGAGGATTCATGCCAATGTCACATGGCATAAGTCTAAGCAAGAATCGGTGTCCTTCGACAACCGATGAGCGAGACAGATGAGCAAGATACCATATGCTTGGCTATTGGGTCTATTATGTATGCCATGATCTCAGACGCGCCAGATGTCTCATATGCTCTAAGTGTCACGAGCGAGATACCAAGCGGATCCGGTGATGGTCATTGGACAGCCGTGAAAAATATCTCAAGTACTTGAGAAGAACTAAGAATATGTTCCTAGTTTTTGGAGGTGAGGAAGAAGCTGGTTGTAAAGGGTTACACCGACGCAAGCTTCCAAACCGACAAAGATGATTTCGATCACAATTCGGGTTCAGATTTACACTAAATGGAGGAGCGGTAGTGGAAGAGTTCCAAACAAAACACGGTGGCCGACTCTACAATGTAGCGAGTACATTGCGCTTCAGAGGCCGCAAAGGAAGCTGTTTGGATAAAGAAGTTCATCTCGAGCTTGGTGTGGTCGCTAGTGCTCTAATCCAATGGACCTCTATTGTGATAATAGTGGTGCCATTGCACTGTTAAAGAGCCTCGATCACATCGAAGTCCAAACACATACTCGACGCTTTCACCTTATTCGCGAGATTGTGAATAGAGGTGACGGAAGATATGCAAAGTACATACGGAAGCTAATGTGGCTGATCCGCTGACAAAGCCTCTTCCATGACCCTAAGCATGAGGCGCACACAAGGTCTATTGGTATTAGATGCTTAATTGACCGACTCAAGTGCAAGTGGGAGATTGTTGGTGTTATGCCCTTGAGGCAATCATATAGATGATTGTAACATGACTATGCTTATGAATAATAATATGATTATTGGTCCAATGAATGTATATCATTATATTGATCGACAAGTATGTGACTTGTTTATGAAACTCTCTACTTATTGATATAATTACGTAAGTATCTCGATCGGATATCATCGATAGGACAACGATGAATAGATCAAGCACATGTATTGATCGATGATTATGTTTCATAGATCATAGGATATGGAGATATCATCAATACATTGTGAACTCATGATGAAAAACATTGGTTAGATAGACCAAGCAATGGGACACCGCGAGAATGTTACATTCTTATGTGTCATCGATTGCATCTCATACATAGTGGATGTATGATCCTTAGACCTGAGATTGTCACATTCCCTACATGTGTAATAGTTTACCTTGGAGCCACCAAACGCTATTTCCTAACCGGATAGTTATAAAGGTAGCTTTCATGTTTACTATGAAACATGCAGAGGGAAGTGAGCAGTCAAGATGGAATTTGCCACTCCCATTATATCTGAGATATATGTCTAGGCCACTCGTGTGATATGATTAAGGAAGTGCATGGCCATGCCGTGATTGAGAAGTCAATCACAACTTATTAATATATCACGGATACGAAGATGGATTGAACTATCAAAGGATGACATACTTCTGCCTTGAGTTCGATCTTCATATAGTTTGGCAAAGGGATTATTACATGAGTACTTTTGAAAGGTTCCATCTGATTTGATCATATGCATTTGGGAGTTGGCATGCTCTTGCAAGAACCGCTACCAACTATTGGATTGGAAAAAGGGTTTTTGAATCTATGTCCAAATGTACATGAACCTCTGGTCACACACTTAACGGGTGGGGCGATTAATTGGATTGATCCGTAAATTAATGGACCTCGTGGGCTTAACGCTACCGATGGGCCCCGCTTAGGGTTTCGTCGCGTGGCTATATAAGGAGAGGGAAGGTGGGCGTGCATGTTGTTGTTCACGCCCGAACCCTAGCCTCCACCTCTCATTGCCCTTGCCGAAGCGACACGGTGCTTGCACCCGACGCACGCATGCGTTCCATCCCGGACGTGGGATCGCCGTGGTGACGCCGCCGCTATCGGGCGGCGTGGCGAGGACGATCCGCGAGGGACGATCCGCGTGAGGACGATCCGCAGCGAGGACGATCCGCGTGAGGACGATCCACGGCGAGGACGATCCGCGCGAGGACGATCCACTCGCGAGAACGATCCACTACACCAACGCCGAAGCGATTCCGCAATCGCGCCTCCAGTGGTAATACAATCTGTGATCCCTTTCTTGCGGTAGCTTTTACGGATATGCGGTAGAAATTTTAATTTGTGCTAGTGTAGCATACCGCGTTCCCCAACAGCAGCACCTTCACGCCTCGAACGACTACGGGACAAGCGAAAGCGGTGCCTTCTTCCACCTTCCGACCAACCGCACCGCCACTTTCGACGAAAGCACACGACGGACATCGATGGCACCGCCATGCGCCGTTACCACGGACAACAAAGAAGTCGACCCCGCCAACATCGCCAAGAGCTCCTCCGTCGCTTCCACAGCCGTACATCGACGGAATTGGCTGCCATAAGTGCCAAGGATTGGCCACGTCAAGAGAGAATGCCCACCGGCGGGCATACATCGCCACCGACGACGGAGGTTACATCAGCGCCTCGATGTTGAGGATGAGGTCGGCGACACCGCATTGGACGATGACGTGGATGATGATGATGCCACCTTTGGCGCCGAGGATACCGCTGCGTACAGGTCCATCATTGTCCAGCGTGTCCTTAGCGCACAAATGGAGCAAGCCGAGCAGCAGCAGCGCCACAACTTGTTCCAGATTTTCTTCGTCATCAACAACCGACGAGCGCGCGTGATCATTGACTCCGGCAGCTGCAACAACTTGGTGAGTACAGATTTGGTCAAGAAGCTTGGCTTGACCACACGCCCGCACCCACATCCATACCACATTCAGTGGTTGAATGATTCCGGCAAAGCTAAGGTAACACAAACAGTTCGGGTTCATTTTTCCATTGGTTCCTATTACGATTTTCTTGATTGTGATGTGGTTCGATGCAAGCTTGCTCTCTTTTATTGGGTCGCCCATGGAATATGACATCGATGCACTTCACCACGGTAGAAGTAATAAATACACTTTATGCATAAGGGAAAGAAAATTACACTTCTACCTTTGACCTCGCTGAAATTGTTAACTGATAGGGAGCGGATTGCTAATGACAAGAAACCCATTGATGAAAAATCTGAAATTTAGCATGTAGCCAACCAAATTAAATTGAGGAATCCTGCCTTGCTTGCTACAAAATCTGATCTTGCTGCCATTAGTGATGATGCTTTGTGCTATGCTTTGATATGCAAAGATGCTTTGTTTTCAATGGATGATATGCCCAAGATTTTGCCTCCTCGCTTTGTCAACTGTCACTAACCTTTTGTAGGAGTATGCGGATGTTTTTCCGCTGAAATACCTCGTGACTCCCACCCATACGAGGATTGAGCACCAAATTGATTTGATACAGGAGCGAGTTTGCCAAACCGAGTGCTTATCGGACCAACCCCGAGGAGACTAAGGAGATTCAGCGCCAAGTCCAAGATCTTTTGGATCATGGGTATGTATGTGAGAGCCTTAGTCCTTGTGTTGTTCTGTTCTTTTGGTTCCTAAGAAAGATGGCGGTTAGGCGCAAAGCGTGATTGTAGAGCCATTAACAATATCACAATAAGGTATCGCCATCCTATTCCTAGGTTAGACGACATGCTTGATGAGTTAAGTGGTTCTATAATTTTTCTAAGGTTGACTTATGTAGTGGATACCACCAAATAAGAATGAAATTGGGAGATGAATGGAAAACAGCCTTTAAAACCAAGTTTGGATTGTATGAGTGGTTAGTCATGCCTTTTGGGTTAACTAATGCACCTAGCACTTTCATGCGCTTAATGAATGAGGTTTCTGAGCTTTCATTGGGAAATTTGTGGTGGTTTATTTTGATGATATATTGATTTACAAAGAAGTCGTTACATGAACATCTTGATCATCTACGTGCTGTTTTTGATGCTTTGCGTCGTTGCACGCTTATTTGGTAACCTCGAGAAGTGCACTTTTGCACCGAACGAGTATCGTTTCTTGGCTATGTTGTGACTCCAGGAATTGAGGTGGATGAAGCCAAGGTGCCGCGATTAAAGTTGGCCAACGCCTACGACGATTTCACAAGTCGGAGTTTCCATGGACTTGCCGGATTTTACCGCCGCTTTGAAGGATTTCAGCACCATTGCAGCCCCATTGAATGAGTTGACGAAGAAGGAGTTGTGTTCCATTGGGGGCAAGCACAGGAGAATGCCTTCAACCTTTTGAAAGATAAGCTTACTAATGCACCTTTACTCCAACTTCCCGATTTTAATAAGACCTTTGAGCTTGAATGTGATGCTAGTGGGATTGGAATTGGTGGTGTTTTGATGCAAGATAGAAAACACATTTGCTTATTTTAGCTTAAAAATTGAGTGGTCCTGTCTTGAATTATTCCACGATGATAAAGAATTGTATGCTCTTGTGCGATCTTTAGAAACGTGGCAACATTATCTTTGGCCCAAAGAGTTTGTTATTCATTCCGATCATGAGTCGCTAAAACATATTCGCGAATAACCTGAAACTCAATCGTAGACATGCTAAATGGGTTGAATTTATTGAATCTTTTCCTTATGTTATCAAACACAAGAAAGGGAAGGATAATGTAATTGCTGATGCCTTGTCTAGGAGATATACCATGTTGTCCCAACTTGATTGTCGTATATTTGGATTGGAATCAATTAAAGAACAATATGCTCATGATGAAGACTTTAAAGATGTCTTGCTGCATTGCAAAGAGGGAAGAACATGGGACAAATATGTGATAAATGATGGATTTGTGTTTAGAGCTAACCGTCTATGCATTCCAGTTGGATCCGTTCGTTTTCTTTTTGATCTGAGAGGCTCATGGAGGAGGTTTGATGGGTCATTTTGGTGCCAAGAAGACGGAGGCCGTGCTGTCCGCTCACTTCTTTTGGCCGAAGATGAGGCGAGACATTGAGAGGTTTGTATCCCGCTGCACAACATGTCAAAAGGCTAAGTCACGATTGAATCCACATGGTTTATATATGCCTCTTCCTGTTCCTAGCACTCCATGGGAGGATATATCTATGGACTTTGTTTTAGGACTGCCTAGGACCAAGAGGGGGAGGGATAGTGTTTTTGTGGTGGTTGATAGATTTTCTAAGATGGCTCACTTTATTCCTTGTCATAAGAGCGACGATGCTGTTAATGTTGCTAACCTTTTCTTTCAAGAAATCGTTAAACTTGCATGGTATGCCTTCTACTATTGTTTCAGATCGTGATGCCAAGTTTTTGAGCCACTTTTGGAGAACTCTATGGAATAAATTGGGGACCAAGCTGCTGTTTTCAACAACATGTCATCCCCAAACCGATGGCCAAACCGAGGTAGTAAATCGTACATTATCTACTATGTTGAGGACTGTTCAAGAAGAATTTGAAGATGTGGGAAGAGTGTTTGCCGCATGTTGAGTTAAACTTATAATAGGGCGGTACACTCCACCACCAAGGTAAGTCCTTTTCGTAGTGTATGGCTTCAATCCCGTGCTCCTATTGATCTATTACCTTTACCTACTAGTGAGCGAGTTAATCATGATGCTAAGGAACGTGCTGAATTTATTTTGAAATTGCATGAAAAGACTAAAGAAAATATTGAAATGATGAATGAAAGGTATAGGATCAAGGGAAGCAAAGGTAGAAAGGAGGTAAAACTTGAACCGGGTGATTTAGTATGGTTACACTTGAGAAAGGATCGTTTTCAGAATTGCGAAAATCTAAATTAATGCCTAGAGCTGATGGTCCTTTCAAGATACTTGAGAAAATAAATGATAATGCATATAAACTTGAGTTGCCGCCCGAATTTGGGGTTAGTCCCACATTTAATATTGCAGATTTGAAACCGTTCATGGGAGAAGAAGATGAGCTTGAGTCGAGGACGACTCCACTTCAAGAGGGGGAGGATGATGAGGACATCACTCCTATACATACATCCAAGACTCCTCCAGTTGTGATGCAAGGACCCATCACAAGAGCACGAGCACGGCAATTGAATCAACAGGTGAGCTCATTCCTAAGTGCCCGTGCATATACTTGTGAGGATGGTATGCTACCTAATGATATTATTGATTATCTTCTACTTAGGAACTTTGGAGAGGACCATGAAGGCCTTGGAAACCAGCAAGGACCAGGAGGGAGGCAAGGAGAGTGTCCAAGTCCAAGTCAAGTTGGAGGTCCAATTCATCTCGGAGTCGACTACCTCGTCCACCAGGAGCAGCGTTCACTAAAATTGTCGCCCAGGCCACAAACGGGCTCGATTTCGATGATCCACATATGCCTCGAAAGCTAAGGAGATAATCTTTACAATGGCACCAGTTTCACGTCATTTGGACTTCGGAGTCGACAGGAATTTACGTTGTAAGTTGGCGGACAGAATCTGTCCCAGGGTGCTCGTCACCAATTTGGGCCCTTGGCCCATGTATCGTGTTGGAGTCCATCACGGACGCGTCTAGGGTTTCTAGGACGTCCCTAGCCTTTATATCCAGTAGCCGCCGCTAGGGTTTGATTTGGGTTTTGCTTAGATTAATTCTGTCTTTGAACAGTGGTCGCCGTTCATCGGTTTGTGAGACCCCAACTCGTGAACTTCATCCTCAATTGCAAATTCAGTTGCATCTTTCTTGTTCTTGCTTGTGTTCTCGATTCATTGGCAGGATTAGCCTCGTGGCGAGGTCAATGGGCAGCGCTGCGGTTGATAACCAGAGGACGCGTGGTGCTGCGATTGCGGGGTTTTGATCGTGCCGATCAAGAAGCCGGATCGTGTGTGTCTCGCGCCGCCTAATCGACTTATCCTCCACCTGACGGAAGTTCGGGCAACACCGTCCCCATCACAATGCATCTCATATTACCTAAAAATCTTTTAGGCGATTTTTGGTACCCAATCCTTGTTGGGTCCAACAATGTTAGTCACAATAGATTTAGGAACCCAAATGGTCCTAATGTTAATATTTTTAACAAGACTAACATGACTAGGAATAAGTTTGCGATAATTATTCCTCCTAGGCAATTGATTGGCATTTTTATAATAATGCTTAGGAGGACAAAAATACTTTGCAAAACTATTTCTAGTTTGATCTCTTCTAAGCACATGATTATTAAAAGTATGCATTGACTTAGAAGATCTAGTATATCTAGCAAATGTTTTGCTATTGTTATTTCTCCTAAGCACTATATTTGAATTGCTTTGAGTAGGCTTAGGAATCCTAACAATTTTAGCAAACCCATTTCTAGATTTACTCTTCCTATGCAATTGAACATTATCATTTTTAGCGGACATAGGGGATTTGACAAGCTTGGCAAATGCATTACCATTCTTGTCCTTCCTAAGCAAATAATTATCATTAACAATAATAGGCTTAGGAATGATACCTTTGGGACAATCCTTACCGATGTGCCCCTTTTCCCGACAATTGTAGCAAGTATGCTTTGAACGTCTCTTTTTCTTGACTTGCTCTTTGCCGGTTTGCCTCATGGTTGATGCTTGTGGCTTGATCTCCACTTTGTTTGGGCACACGGAGGCGAAGTGGCCCTTCTTGTTGCAAGCGAAGCACACAATCGTCTTCATTCTTGTATCGTGCTTCTTCTTGCTCTTCTCCCTCTTGGAGTTGTAGCCGAGTCCTCGCTTATCTTGAGGCGCCCTTGGCTTGCTCAAGATCTCGTCGAGGATGGCTTTTCCCTTTACGCACTTCTTCAAGTCATCTTCTAATCTAATGACTTGGGCCTTGAGCTCTTTATTTTCCTCTAGAAGATTACCATCCAAAGATATAGAGGAACTAGAAGAAATTTCATTAGAGCGACAAGGTGTATCAATTAAATCTTCACAAGAGGTGGACATGTCAATTTTTGATGAAATATTAGAGTTGACATTTAAGCATGGCATTTCATCAATTAAATTACATGTGATTCCTATATCCACCTTAGGTTTATGAATTTCTTTAAGAATGAGGGATTCATGATTTTCTTGAAGCATATTAAAATCATTTTGAAGTAATTCATGTTCAAGCTTCAAAGTTTTATATTTCTTTTTCTCCCTCCCAAGACATTCATTTAGCTCCTTTAACATATTCATAAACTCTTCACAAGAGAGCTCATCATCATCATCATTATCATCATCACTTACCTCATTCTTACCTTTCGCCATGGAGCAACGGATTCGAGATGTGAGTGAATCTTCATCGTCACTTGAGGCGGAGGTTGAGGTTGATGGAGATGTTGGTTCTTCATCACTTGAGCTTGAGATGGAGCTTGAGGTTTCATCTCCCGACATCTCTTCCTTAATGCACTCCTCATTTGAAGACGTGGATGATTCAAATAGATCTTGAAGTTTTATCCACATCTCATGAGCGCTCTTGAGTTCAAGATATGCTATCAAAAATTTCATCACTCACAACCCAAAATAATATGTTAGTAGCTTGAGCGTGAGATGTAGGCATTTCTGCCTCCTTCGGTTGGATCAACTTCGCTCAATGGAGACCTAAAAGCCAACATCTACAATCCACCATATTTGGGGGCTCATGGATTTAAAATGTCATAAGAGATTTCCATAAAGCATAATTTGAGCCATTTAATACAAGTAGATCATTTGAGTGCTCTACTCCTCTAGTCGACATCTTTAACTCTCTAGACGGTTAAGTCTAATAAAATGAGAGACCTTGCTCTGATACCAATTGAAAGGACAAGTGATGTCGCCTAGAGGGGGGGTGAATAGGCTAATTAAACTTTTAAAACTTAATTGCAAATGAAATAAAACAATCCAAGGTTTTCATTCGGAGTGTCCAGGATTTTATCCGGATACTCCCAGATAAATGTCCTGGATACTCCGGATTGGAGACCTTGAAGAGCCGAGGGGTCAGCCCGAGTGTCAGGGATTTTATCCGGATACTCCTAAGATAAATGTCCTGACTATCCGGTAATTGTCCTGATACTCGGGTTGGGCACCTCGAGATGAAATTTGAAATTTCTCCAACTTTTAAACAATCTACTTGAACACAAAGATGATAAACACTAGCGAGAATCTAGATCAAGTAGATGCCTAGCGAGAAACTCAATAATCAAATAGATCGGGCAATTTCAAGATTCAAAATCAAATACTAAAGCAAGAACAAAAGTAAGCAAGAATGAAAGGCAAACTTGGAGACGATGATTTTTCACCCGAAGTTCGGATCCTTGAGGGGATCCTACGTCTCCGTTGAGGCGGCACCAAGCCGGGTCTCTTTCAACCCTTATCCTCCCTGTTGCACTTTGCACTCAGCCACGACCCGTCACCCAAGACACGGGGTCTCTTTCAACCCGCTAGCCGCCGGGTGTTGCACCTTGCACTCATCGGCTTTCACTTCTTTGATTCCTTCCCTTGAGGCGAATCCAACCTTCACAAACTTCCTACGGTCAACCACACGAAGAACCGGTGGCTCAGAGGTGACCTCCTAGCCGCCTAGGAGTCCTCAACCTCCAAGAGTAACAAATGCTCACGAAGAACAAGCTTGGAGATGAAATCAAGTGCTCAAACAACTCAAATCCACTCAATCTAACACCTCACTCCTCAAACCCTTCCCAACCCTTCTCTCAAAGGGGATCACTTAGATCTAAGGGTAAAGAGGTGTTTAGGGGGCTCAAGAACAAGAGGAGAACACCTCAAACCACTGGAATAACGGCCACCTTTCAAATGGGGAGGATGGGGCTTAAATAGAGGTCTCCAAGCAACTAGTCGTTGAAATCAAGAAAGTCCGTATTATCCAGGACATATAGTCCGGAGTATCCGGACTTAAAGTGACTTGGAGGCGAACCGAGAGGGTTAACCCGGAGTGTCCGGACTAAATCCCCGGATATTCCGGACATTTACCCCGGAGTGTCCGGACTAAATGTCCGGATACTCCGGATTGGACACAGCAGCCTGACGAAAACGAGCATAACTTTTGATTCCGGACTCCGATTTAAGTGATTTTGGACTCTATTGAAAGCTAAGAACAAGGGCTACACAACCAACAAGGTCTCACTACCCAAATATTAAAGGATAAATTTAGATTTCACCAAGAATCCAAGAGAGACCTATAATTCTCACTTTCCGGCAACACCAATACCACACTCTCTCTAAATTTCACAAGGATGAATCATTTGAGCACTTGACACATCTAAAAGTCATTCAATGGAGCATCCCTCTTAATAGTACGGCAATCCTTAGACTCAAATTCAAACGAGAAATCTAAGTCTTACATTCAATCCAAGATGCCGCCTTCTTCGTGGATGCAATGCGATGATGTCTTTTACCAAATGATTGATGACATCTTCACCTTGTCCAACTTGACTCGATTCACCTCATGAGACTCTCGCCCCATCGACCTTGACTTGATCATCCTCTCCGACGATCTCCACGCCAAGTCGATCTTGACTTAGTCCTCAACTCTTGGTGACACCGCTGCCTTGTTGACCTCGCTTAACGATCATCCTTCAAGATACCTTGGTCATCATACACACACGGGACCTAATTCTTTCCAAACCACTCATGAAAGACATTAGTCCCAAAAGCTCAATAGATATAAATAAATTGATATTTGTGAACAGTTGAGAACCACAAGTGTTTCATATAAAGAAGCACAAAATGAATGGAAACACTTGACATAAGAGATGTTCTCTACTAAGTGCATCATGATGAATATGTAATTGATCTACATGCACTTAGAGAGATAATTGCCGATATGATGAATCAATTAAATCATGGCAAGGATCACAGTCTTTACTTAAATGAAGCACATGATAGAATATACACGAATTGTACATGTGCAAACAATATTTGGAATAAGAGTAAATATGTGATCCAACTCTAGATTAAACTTCACTAAGGAGGTGCATGACAAGATACACAACTAAAACATTCATGCACCAAGTCAATCTATAGCAATGTGAAGTTTAACTCTAGTTAATACATGCATACTAAAAACAAGGCACATAATGAACTCAAATGAATATATATGCACAAATAAATATGACATGAATCAATGTGCATATATATAATCAACATGCTACTTGGAGTTCACTATGCATTTGCGCAAAAGGAATGCAATAACAAATATAGAAGAGATACCAAAATTGCATACCTTATCTTTGCTTAACCATCCCACTTGATTTTCCTCTAAATAGATGAGACTAATACTCAACTTGACAATAAACATGTTAGCCTCATAGCAATATAATCATATTAGAGGTTTGTCATTTGTTAAGCACTAAGTTAAGCATTTACACAATTATATAGATTGTCATTATATGTGTTTGTCATTAATCACCAAAATAACATAAGTGCCTAGATGCACTTTCAGCTGAGCTCGGGCTCGAGGCGCCTTGTGTACAGAAGTTGCTGGGAACGGCAACGAGCATGATTTTAGGTGCTAGGATCGACTGCCTGTGCCGTCGCCCCCTCCGAAGGGCCAAGCCTCCCCTTATATAGCCCGGGGAGGCAGGTTACACGGAGGTTACGTGGGAGCGTGTAAGGAAAAAAAGGATGGGGTTCCGTGAGCCTAGGAGTTCGGTCTTTTGCCTTGGTGTCCGGTCGCCGGACCCGTCCTTCTGGCGGGTGGTTGCACGTCCCGTATTGGGTTGGTGGGAATGCAGGGTGACGGCTCGGTCCATTCCTCCGGAAGCGGCGCTGCGCCTCGCAAGAAGTCGAATCGACGTTGAGGTGTCGACCTTGAACCGCTTTGGGAAGGCGCGAAGCCCCTGTCTCGCTTTCGATTAGGTCGGGTGCCGCATCAGCCGGGTAGGTGACTAGTACAGAGGCTGGTTTCTGATGATTTGACGCTTGTGCCTTGATGAAGTTGATCTGAGCTTGTCCGGGGTCGCTGGCCCGTCCGACCCAGTGGTCGGGGCATCCCTAAACCGCCATCGCCGTAGCCTGCAAGGCGCCTGACCCGTAGCGCTCGGTCGGGTTGCTCTCTGGGGTCGGGTTGGTCGGAGGCCATGGGCCTCTAGGCAAGGCTTCCTGTTTGGGACTTATCTGCAGTGGCGGCCCATATGCTTTTTCCCGGGCCGCTGAGGATACCTGTGCCCCGGGTATCCGTCAATAGCCCCCGAGCCCCCGGACGGATCGGAGAACCGGTTGGGGGTTCATCGACGGACCCTGGCCAGGCATGCCTCTTTGACGCGGCCGAATCTCTGTCTTGGGGCTGACCGACCGGGGTCTGCGATTCCTGGTGCCTTGCCGGTAGGTTTGAGTAAAGCCGCCGGTGCGCGAAGCTATCCGGTGGATGGAAACCGAGCGGGTCGGAGAGCCGGTCGGGGGTTTACTCCGTGCGCCGAGGCGGCTTTGGTAGGTAGATTCGAGCTTCTTGGTCAAAATTGGCCAAGCGCTCGAGAGCGTATCAGCCGGACGGAGGTGGCTTCCTTGTTTGCCAGTGTCCGACCAAACGGGTTGGTCGCCAACGCCGGGTCTTGCGAAGATCCGGTGGATGGAGTTTTGAGCCCCGGCGGGTCGGAGAGCGGCCGGGGTTTACCTCGTGCGTGGTGGCGTCCATTTCGCGTCGTGACTCTGGCATACTTGCGAGGCCGGCCTTTCGCCATAGGCGAGTAGGGGCGGCCGTCCCACGAATACGCCCCGTCCGCAGGTGTGGGACCTGGAGGGGGTGAGCTAGCGCGTGTTTGCCATGCGTTGGCTCGAACGCCGTGCTCATGCGAGCTGGTAGCGGGTTTGTCCGAGTGGGCCCTGGCGGCTTCCCGAAAGGAGAACTGCTTCGAAGCGACGTTATCCTGTCGCGGGCGTCCACCCATCAGGCGACCCATTAGAACCTTTCTTTACTCGACCCGTGTCGGACCCGTGTCGTCCGGCCGACCGAGCGCTGCCGCGACCACCCGTCACGGCTCAGGGTGAGTGCGGCGGCGGTCTCGAACACGATTAAAGGTGATTAGTTCGTCCGCCACCCAACTAGGGATTCATTGAGGAGCTCACCTTATCCTCGTCCCTCGCTCGATTTTTCGCTCGGGCGGCAAGTGCATCCACTTGGTGGCTGGGCGTTCGAGGCCCACGACACTTAGTTGGGCCGCGAGCGTAAGTTGGAGAGCCTCTTTGTGGCTTCCTAGATCGTAGCGGTCTCGGCGCGTTTTTCTTCTGCCGCAAGGCGGCTCTTCGAATTCGGGAGCGAGGCTCGAGGAGCCGTGCGCCACTCTGCCCGATGTGGGGTCTTCTTGTCTGGCTGTTGTCCTGTCAAGAATTAATGTAGGGGCAATCGAGGCTCGAGGAGGCGTACCATTGAATCGTCGCAACGGTCGAGGGAGCGAAGCGCACGTCGTTTGCCTCCACGATATCGCTCGTTCGGTTGACGCCTGGTCCCACGACGTTGCTTATCTTATAAAGAAAAAAGGGGGAACATGGTCGGATTCCTCCAGATTATACTTCTTTCTGCTGTGAAAGAAAGAAAGGCGAGGGCGACCGTGAGGGAAACCTAAGAACTTAGGAGAGGGAATCATCGCCTTAGCCCTTTTTCAGCCCGCTCGTCGACCCTGCTCTTTCGGGGATGATGTGGCCGGAGTGCTCCGTCCTTGATACTCGCGTGCTTGGCCTGGCGAAGAAACGATTCCTCCGCCGCGACATGACGATCTCGGTGGAGGGTGCCGACGGGGCATGGGTTCGAGTCTGTGACGGCGAGATCGTCGTATCCGCGCCCTTCTTCGAGCGCGGGTTCGGCCTCCCCCTCCACTCGTTTGTTCGCGGGCTTCTTCACTTTTACAAGGTGGAGGTGCACCATTTGAATCCCCACAGCGTGCTGCACATTGCGATCTTCATCACGCTGTGCGAGGCCTTTCTGGGGATCGAGCCCCATTGGGCCCTCTGGAGGTACTTCTTCCATATGCGGCCGCTGAAGGGGAAGTCGGCGGCGGGTGCACTGTTGGCGCCGATCGGCGGCGCCGCCATCCAGCTTCGGTCCAACCGGGTGTCGGAGTACATTGACATGAAGCTGCCCTCGTCGAACCGTGGATGGCACCCCGAATGGTTCTACATCCGGAACGTGGGGGACAGCGCCCCGCCCTTCAGCGGGAGACAACCTGAGGCGGTGCCCGAATGGAACCGACCGGCGGACGCGAAGGAGAAGAGGAAGATGGAGCTGATCCTCGAGCAGCTTGCGGCTCTGAAGAGGCGAGGCCTGACGGGTGACGCCGTCATCCGCACATTTATGGCGAGGCGCGTGCAACCCCTGATGGATAGGCCTCATCCGATGTTTAAGTACGAGGGGGTGTCCGACCCCATGAGGATGGATCACTCGGACCTCCCCTCGTCGGAGGTAGACGCTCGGGTGACAGCTGTCCTGGTCGTGAAGGCCATGGTGGCGGTAGGCGGCGCTCCCGAACCCTTCTTGGCAGAAAACCCCCCAGATCTGGTAATTGGGTGGCTCCCCTACCTTTCCCTGTGTCCATTTAACCTCTTGCGCCTTGACCCGAATAGAGTTCCTACCCCTTTCAGGGCCTTCTTGGAGCATCCTCACGGGCATGGCTGCCGGGGGAGAAGGAGATGAGGGCGGCGGCCCACAAACAGGCCGAGCTGCGGGAGTCCGCTCGGAAAGAGCGCAGGGAGAGCAAGAGGAAGGAGAAGAGGAAGGAACGCCTGGCGGTGGCCGCGCGCGGCGAGGAGGCGTCGGAGTCGACCGCCCTCTCCTTGGTCGGCATGGGGTCGTCCTCCAGTGACGGCAGATCCCGGCGATCCGTCTGACGCGTTCGCTTTGCCGATTTGTCCGTTGCCGAGCGATTTATTTGTCGGCGCGGGCGGAAATCACCAAGGCTACGCCCCAAGCAAGAACCTCTCCAGCGGAGGTGCCCCCGGAAGGAGGGAGAGATGGCTCTCCCTCGCCAGGGAGACCGGCGAAGAGAGCGCGGTTGTTTAGCACCCGTTCGACGCGGTGTCTTTTTTTTTCTTTTGCCATACGTGCCGACTTCGCTTGAGCTGCTACTGACCGGTCCGTGCTCTTAGGGATTTTGCGGGGGAAAGCCTGACGGAGGCGGCGGAATCACCATCGGGATCAACGCCGCCACCCCGCCGGCAGGAGTTGGGGATGCGCCATCTGGGCCGGAGCAAGTGGCGGAGGCGGCGGCATTGGTCGTGCCCGCCGCGCACGAGCGGGCGCTTCGCCAGATGGTTGTGCCGAAATCGGCCGTGAAGCCGGCACACCACGAAGCCCGGGCGACCGCCATTGGCCGCCGCATGGATCGAGGCAGCGACGATGGGGCAATCCTGCCACCGGTCGCTGATGTGCTGCCGATCCTGGCGCTGGAGGCGTGCCGCCATTGTCACCGAGGAGCGGCAGAGAGGGTCGCCATGGCGGTGGCGTGCGTCGCCGATTCGCCGATGGCGCGAGCCTCGCCACCCGGCGCTGGCTGCCGGGGCGATCGTGAGGGAGCCCCTTCAGTCGCCACTGCCCATCTTGGTTTGGCCAGGCAACGACCAAGCTGGTGAGGCGCCGTTCGCGCTAGATGATAGGGCGGAACTCGGGGAGTGGGAATCCCTGCAGGGGGGCTCCCTAAGAGCCAAGACGGAGATGGAGAAGATTCGGGCGAGCCTGGGCCAGCCTCGGAGTCCTCCCAAGAGGGCGCCTGACGCCACCGGGAGAGGTCGATCTGGCCGCCATGATGAAGTTGTGTTCAAAAACTTCCCCGCCCTTTCGAATTTTGCTGGTCCTTGTAGTGATGCATTGGTCGGCCGCAGCGTCTGCGGGAGCGCTCGGAAGGTAAGTCCGGGTTCCTCCGACGTTTGCACGGTCAGGGGTCGGCCGCGGAGAAGGACCGCGACCAATTGGGCTCTGAGCTGCGTGAGGCTCGGGAAGCCAAGGCGCGCGAGCGGTCGGCGGCGGAGGAGGCCCGCCGGTCGATGAACAAGATGGGCGACATCTTGGAAGAGGAGCGCCGATCAGCCGGTCTCATGGGCGAGGGTCTCAGAATCGAGGCCGCCTTGAAGCGAGGCCAACAAGGCGAGAGTTGCCGAGGCGAAGCAACACGGCGAAAAGCTCGAGGAGGATGCTCAGGCCAAGCTCATCGCCATGACCGAATCGCCGCCAAGAAGATGTTGTTACTGGCCGACTTGGGGAGTCGCCATCGGCGCGCTTTTTGACTTCGCCGATCTTCGTAACTGCGAAGAGATTCAATTTAATCGGCGCGAAGAGGCGGAGGACGATCGGATCGAATCGTCGCCGAGTGGCGAATTTTGGGGAAGGTAGGCTCGACCGTCGCAACCGTTGTTTCGGAATTTGTCAAGCGGGCACAAGTTTACTTGCGATCGAAGTTAGCTCGTGTCCGGAGCACGCCGAGAAGTCGGTGAAGACGAAAGTGCGCTCACAGGAGCCACTTCCGCGCTTGTTAACGCCATGTCCTTCTACGATGGTATTAACCTGGACAACGTTAGCAGCGGGATCGCCAAGAACCGAACCAACGAGGAGGTCGATCGCTTCGCGCTCCAAGCCGAGCCCCATGCCCGAGTGATTGCCTATTGGATATCGCCGCAGAGCGTCCTCCACGGGGATTACGAATAATGTTAGACATTATCATTTTTGCAAAGTGTAAATAACTTTGATATGTATTGAATCGGGTTCGCTTTTATGCTTATTCGCGAAGCTTGAGCTATTCCTTCGCGCTCGAAACCGAGTCTCGAACCTCGCTCCGTCGCTGTTAGAACAAGAACCCTAGAAACCGCCGGGTTTTTTGAGCGGGCGAGTTCGATTCAAGGAACGCGAAGGAGGTGCTAACAAACCCTGAGGTCGAAAAAGGCATCTATTCACATTTCATGCAGGGGAGGGGTGGCTCCGATCGACTTTTAAGGCTTCGCATCGCTGGGTAACTCGCATCAAGAAAGCGCCACTTCAAACCTTAGCACGGGGGCGTAGGTCAGAAAACTTGGCCTGACGAAGTTACCCTGGGGAAGTCGAGTGGTCGGTCGGGCTGCCTACCCGTATGAATGTGAATGACGTTGGGAAACAGAAACATTCATTCACGTTTTTGAGGAGAGGGACGCTCGACCGACTTAGGCTTGCGCCAGACGGTAGTCCGTTATCGCAAAGCGCCATCAAACCGTAGTCTGGGGCGTGGGCAAAGCGCTTGGGTCGGACGGGTTACCACATTGGGAAGTCGAGTGGTCGGCCGGGCCGCCTACCCGCATTTAATGTGAATGACGCGTTGCTCAGAGCCCCGAAAGCAATGCGTGGCGACTCGTGTCATGGTCGCCACAGATTGCTAGTCCTTTGAAATAATCGCAAAGGAGACCGAGAGTCGAGAGACTTATCTCTTTGGGTCGAACGTTTATCAGCTCGCTGGTGCCTGGTGCGGGTTCCGAGGTTGTCGCACAGATCCGCGCTGAAACCAAGGGTCGCGTTTCAAATGGGAAGCGGCGCCCTTAGGTTTCGCGCCGCTTCACATTTAATGCGGCGGATTTTAATGCCGTCGCGATCGGGCGATCGGACGGTGGGCGGTCGAGGAGTCCGCATGAGCACCCGTCTGAAAGGGCGGTTTTGGTCACGTGAATCGCCCTTATAACACGGGTATAGGGTAGCGAACTCACTCCCCGTTATGCGTTGCATTCCCTTTCCTTCCTCGCTTCCCAAAGACCTCCTCGGGTGGTTTCTTGCGAGCCCTATGGCGAGCGGTGGCGACGATGATAGAAGGTCGGGGAAGCGAGC
This sequence comes from Guadua angustifolia, assembly GCA_036346375.1. Taxonomy (NCBI): domain Eukaryota; kingdom Viridiplantae; phylum Streptophyta; class Magnoliopsida; order Poales; family Poaceae; genus Guadua; species Guadua angustifolia. The sequence goes on along the minus strand of JAYEVE010001401.1, from coordinate 206,145 downwards.
AGCGGAGGCGGACCCTGGGGGTTCGCTCCCCAAGAAACCTCAGACAGAGGGGGGCTCCTTCGGAGCGGCGGCGAGGGGTGGGCTCGACCTGCCCTCACCGAGATTCTTCATCTGGAGCCCTCCTTGCGGGTAAACCCCTTTGCAGTTGTTTTGGTGAGATGGCGGGGTTGTCGAGTTAACGTTCGTTTCGACCTTTGCTTCGCAGAGTCCGATCACCAGTCTGGGCGCCGAAAGCGCCACCGGGTAGCTCAAAGACCCCACCGGCAGCTGGAAGCGGCTTCCGAGGACCGGGCGGCGAAAGCATGGTGGACGCTACTGTGCGGTCGCACGACACAGGTGTCCTGTGGGTCCTCTGCCGCCTTAGGGCGCAGTGACGGGTTGCAGCGCGTGTCCAGTCGCCAAGATGAGGCGGCAGATCACGGGCGCAGTCCGAGGCCGCCGAGGCGGAGATAGCCCGCGTGCGTGAGGATTTCGACTCCACGCGCGGGGTCCTCCTATCGATGCTCCACCCCGCATACGAGAGCATGGGCAGGAGCCTGAGGCCACTGGGGGTGGAGTTGAATGAGCTAGTTCTGCCCACCGTGGCGCAGTACGCCTCCGGTCTTGCCCGAGCGGCCGAGTCTCTGGAGGACTTGCCCCAGGCTCTCCGGGAACGCTCCGCTCGTGAGGGGCGGAGGGTTGCCGCCTTGACGGCGGAGTATGTGCTGGCGTGTTGCGCCAGCCGGTGCGGCTCCTTCGAGCCGACGGCGACCGTCTCCGGGATCCTGGGTGAGCCGGCCCAGGCGCGGGGCAGGGTGCGGGAGGCAGCGGAGATGGTGGCGGGTCGGCTGCACCTGGAGGTCTCGGACGACGAGGCTGAGGATGGCGGGAGCTCCGGGGATGGCGGCGAGGACGACACCTTCTTCGGCCACGACCACTAGGGGGTTGTCGCGCGCTCGCCCCTGAACTCGCCGTTTTGCAGATTTTTGCACTCTTTTCTGCTTTAGGGTTAGCATGGGCTGTGTATTGCTGATGTTTACTCGCTTGTAATGGACGCTTTGTGCTTTTGGTGAATCATATTGCATCCCGCGGAAGCCTCGTTGCACTTAACGTTTCCCTTTCTTGTACTTCTTTTTCGCCGAATGCCTGGTTATTGTTAATTGTCCATGAAATGCTTCAGCCGAACGCTTGCGGGTTCCCCATATGGAGTTCGCCTCGTCCCGCGAACCACTACTTTGGAGGTCGTAGTCAAGAAAAACTGCTGGAGTTTTTACAAGACATAGGCCGTAGTAGCCGGGTTGAAACGATTCATTTAAGGGGAGGGCCCTTGGTCGGTTTGGGCGCCACGAACGGATTACGAGGGCAAGGAGTCCGGCGAAGGGTTCGGGCGCGCCGGCCTGGTATGTTAACAAGGTCGTGCGTGTAAGGACAAGTCTTAGGGAAAAAATTGCCTGAGTTTCTCGATGTTCCAAGCGTTTGAGACAGTGTTGCCGTCGGCGTCTCTTAGTCGATAGGTGCCGGGCCGATTACCTCCACAACGGTGAAGGGGCCTTCCCACGGAGGAGAAAGCTTGTGCCTGCCAACGTTGGACTGAACTTGGCGCAGGACCAAGTCGCCTACGTTGAAGGCCTCGGACCGGCGACTCGATAGCCGCTTACGCTTGCGATATTTGGCCGATCGGGAGGCCGACGTCACGGTTTGCCGTCGCTGGTCGACGGCGCGTCTGTGCGAAGTCGAGCCCTCGAAGCTTAGTCGAAGGTTTGCGCCTTGGAGCGCCATACCTGTGCTCGGTTGGCGTGACAACCTACGGCGAATACCAGAAGAACGGTGTGAACCCGGTCGATCCGGTCGGAGTGGTACGCAGTTCCATAGGATGGAGGCGCCTCGGCGCCCATCGCCCCATCGATTTCTTCTGCGGTTGAAGATTCGTGGCTTGAGCCACGGGCGATCATGCCATTCGCCTCTCACCGCCATTGGTCCGCGGTGGGCCACGGACGCCACCGACGCGATGTTGAAGTCGCCGCAGAATTCAAGAAATTCTTCCCGTAACCGCGTGCCATTATCGGTGATGATGGAGTTCGGGATCCCAAATCGGTAGACGATGCCGCTGAAGAAGTCGTCGCTATGCGGACGTGATAGTGGCGATCGGCCAGCCTCTGTCCCATAGTGAACTTGTCCACCGCAACAAAGAGGTCGTGAAGCCCCGGCGCTTTTTGAAAAGTCCGGCAGATCGAGTCCCCTGATCGAAGGCGCATGTGATGGGGATCGCCCGAGGGCTTGGACCGAAGGTGCGCTTCTCGGCAAAAATTGGCACTTCGCAGTGCGAACGATTTGCTCGGCATCGGCGACGGCGGTCGGCCAATAGAAACCCTGACGGAATGCCTTACCCACGAGGGACCGTGGTGCTGCGTGATGACCGCACACCCCGCCGTGGATGTCGAGCAGCAACTCCTTGCCTTGGTCGGTCAGGATGCACTTTTGGAGGACCCCTGAGGGACTCCTCTTGTAAAGGTCTTCGCCGACCAGGACAAAAGACTTTGCCCGTCGTGCGAGGCGCCAGGCCTCGGTCGGATCTGGGGAAGCATCCGTGCTCTGCAAGCGCCGACGAGCTTCCTCCAATCGGATTCGCCGCCATCACATCTTGGCTTCGGCTCGGACGGGCGCGGCAACCGGCCGATCGGGTGGTCATGTGGCCGAGTCGGTATATCGACACTGCTCGTCATTGGATTCGATCGGACGGATGGTCGGTGTAGGTCGTGGGCGAAGATGCCGGCCGGAACGGGTCCCTTGCCGGAACCGAGGTTGGCAAGGTAGTCGGCCTCGCCGTTATTGCGTCGGTAGCTGTGGTGGAGCTCAAACCCCTTGAACTTCTCTTCAAGCTTGCGCACTTCCCGGCAGTACGCCGCCATGCGGGGGTCTCGAGGCTCCGAGGCCTTCATGACCTGGTCGACCACCAGCTTGGAGTCGCCGTACACGTAAAGCCGTCGTACGCCGAGGTCGGCGGCGATCCGGAGACCGCTGATGAGGGCTTTCAGCATCGGCGACGCGTTATTCAGAAGGCCGAAGAGCAATCGGACGGACATACCGAGCTTTTGCCGAGTGGGGAGATGATAACGATTCCGCGCCGCTCCGTTCTTCGTAGGATCCGCCAAGTACATCGTCCAAGATTCGGGTCCTCAAGCATCAGCGCGCTGGCCGGCCCACTCAACGAAAGTCGGCGAGTGGCTTCGCGACTTGATCGCCGTCTCCGGGACGAACGAAATGTCGTAGCCGTTGAGCTCAAGTGCCCACTTGGCTATCCTTCCTGAGACGTCGCGGTTGCGGATGATGTCGCCAAGCGATGAGGAGGTTGCGACGGAGACGGGGTGTTGGCCGAAATAGTGGATCAGTTTCCTCTTCGCGATTAGCACCGCCTGAGAGTAACTTCGGACTTGCGGATAGCGGGCTTTGGACTCCGAAGTACTTCTACCGATGAAGTAAACTGGTTGTTGTACCTTGAGGGCACGGCTTTCTTCCGCCTCGCCGACGACGAAGCGCCAAGGCGACACAGGTCATGGCGGCAATGTAGAGGAGTAGAGGCTCGCATTGCGTGGGCACCGTTAGAACCGGGGGTGATGTCAGGAAGGCCTTTAGTCGGTCAAGGGCTTCCTGAGCTTCTTGCGTCCAACTGAAGTGGTCGGATTTTCTAAGCAGTTTATAGAGCGGCATCCCGCGCTCGCCGAGGCGAGACACGAAATGGCTCAAAGCTGCGAGACATCCTGTCAGCTTTTGGACGCCTTTCAGGTCGGCAATCGGGCCCATCTTCATTATCACTGAGATCTTTACCGGGTTAGCTTCGATGCCGCGCTCGGATATCATGAAGCCGAGGAGCTTCCCCTTGGGGACCCCGAAGACGCATTTTTCGGGGTTAAGCTTTACGCGAAACCGTCGGAGGTTTGCAAAAGTTTCCTCGAGGTCGGCGACAAGGTCACCGGCCTTTCCGGTTTTGACGACGATGTCGTTCACATAGACCTCGATGTTATGGCCGATTTGGTTGTCGAAACAGGTGTACATGCACCGCTGGTACGTAGCACCTGCGTTTTTCAGACCAAAGGGCATTGTTACGTAACAAAACGAGCCGAAGGGGGTGATAAAAGAAGTCGCGAGCTGGTCGGACTCTTTCATCGGGATCTGATGGTATCCTGAGTAGGCGTTCAGGAAGGAGAGCGATTCGCACCCAGCAGTGGAATCGATGACTTGGTCGATCCGGGGCAAAGGAAAATGGTCCTTGGGACACACCTTGTTCAGGCTCGTGTAATCAACACACATCCTCCATTGCCCGGATTTCTTTTGTACAAGGACAGGGTTGGCAAGCCACTCGGGGTGGCGTACCTCTCTTATGAACCCTGCTTCCAAAAGTTTGGTGACCTCCTCCCCTATGAGTCTCGCTTCTTCACGAAGCAAGCGTGGCTGGCGACGCCTCGCCGGTCGGATATTGAGGGTGTGCTCGGCGACCTCCCTTGGGATGCCGGGCATGTCGGAGGTCTTCCATGCGAAGACGTCTCGGTTTTCCCGGAGGAAGTCGACGAGCCGCTTCCTGTTTGGCGGGAGAGCGGACCCTACTGCGACGGTCTTGGCCGAAGTCCTCGAGGTCGACTCGGACCTCTTCGTGTCTTCGCGGACTCAAGGATCCGCCCCGACTTGCCGGAGGCAGGGAGGGACTCAGAAGCTTCCCCTCGGTAACGGTCGAGTTCGGCGGATGCGATGACCCGGCTACCAAGAATCGCTTCCACTCGCAGCTTAAAAGCTAGCCGAAGGAAGAGGCCATGGTAATGACGCCCCGTGGCCCTGGAATCTTTAACTTCAGGAAAGTATAGTTGGGGACTGCCATGAACTTTGCGTAGCACGGCCTTCCCAAGATGGCGTGGTAGGAACCCGCGAACCCCACAACCTCAAAGGTGAGGTTTTTGGTGCGGAAGTTTTCGGGCCCTCCGAAGGTGACGGGCAGGTCGATCTGCCCAAGAGGGTAGGCTTGCTGGCCTGGGATGACGCCGTGGAAAGGTGCCTTGCTTGGTTGGAGGGATGAGCGGGAATTCTGTATGCCGAGCCGCCTCAAAGATACATGATGTTGAGGCCGCTGCCGCCGTCCATGAGCACCTTCGTGAGGCGCTTTGACCCCACGATGGGGTCAACGACGAGTGGGTACCTCCCCGGGTGCGGGATGTGGTCGGGGTGGTTAGTCCGATCAAAGGTGATCGGGGACTCTAACCACCGGAGGTACTTTGGGACCACAGGGGTCACCGTGTGCACCTCGCGGTAGGCAAGCTTCTGCCTTCGCTTGTCAGCGTAGCTCTCTGGGCCACCGAAGATCATGAGGCATCCGCTGGCCCGGAACCCGCTGTCCGCCTTTTCCTCCTCGACCTCCCACGGGTCGTGCTTTTTCCTTTACTTCGCATGCACGGGGTTTGTGGAGAGGAAGCGCCTCAGGACTTCGCAGTCCTGATACTTGTGTTTGACGGGGTACCCGTGATGCGGACACGGGCTCTCCATCAATTTTTCGAAGTGGTCGGGCGCCTGTCGCGCCTGCTGCCTTTCCGGGCGGCCGGCGGCGGTGACCGTGTGGTCCTCGTGGGCCTGTTTCCCCTTCCGCCTCCATTTGTCGGAGTGATCGGAAGGCGCGGCGGGCTCGGGTCCGGGCTCTCGTTTGGCCTTCCCCTTGTCGAAGATGGCCCCCACGGCCTCCTCGCCGGAGGCGTGGTTGGTGGCAATGTTGAGCAGCTCCTTGGTGGTCCTGGGTTTGACGCAACCCAGCTTGTGGACCAAGGCTCTGACAAGTTGCAGTCAGATGAACGCTTCCACGACATCACCCGCCGCCGATGTCGGGGAGTTCGTTAGACTTGCTGGGAGAAACGCCGGATGTAGTCCCGGCGTTTCCCGATTGTTGCTATGACTTTAAGGTCCCAGGAGTTCCTGTGGCGCCAGTGCCTTAGAAATTTCCGACGAAGGCGTTCTTCAGGTCGGGCCAGCTCTTGATGGCTCCGGCGAGTAGGTACTCGAGCCAGGCTCGAGCCGAGTCCGCTAGATAAATGGGGAGGTACTGAATGATAAAAAGATCATCAGTAGCTCCGCTGGCTCGGCAGGCGAGCCGGTAATCTTCCAACCAAACACCAGGGTTCCTCGCTCCTGTGTATTTGGCTATGTTAACAGGTGCTCAGAAACGGGCGGGAAAGTCCGCCCGACGGATTTCCCGAGAAAACGCCCGAGGACCCGGGCCTTCTGGGCTCGGGCTGCGATTATGATGCCGACCGCTGTCCGCGACCTGAGAGCGGGCCCCGGCGCCACCGAACTCTCCGCTGCCGAGGGTGTCGCAGTGATAGTAAATGGTTGCTTGCCGCGTATTGCTGCCGGAGTGTAGGAGGCCTCGGCGCTCAATCAAGGCGCGGTTCTTGCTTCTGGCTCATGCGTGAGTCTGGTTTTGGTGGCCCGAATGGGACCTCGATTGTTGAGTGCCAGGGGCCGGTACGCACTATACGGCGGCGTGCTCTATCAGCTCCCGGAGGTGCTGGTAGGTAGCCCTAGCCTTAGGTTCGTTCGGCTCAGGGACGCCGCGGAGCAGCATTGCGGCCGCGGCGAAGTTTTGGCTAGGAAGGGGTAAGCACGGCGATTTAATCAGTTCTTCCGCCATTGTTGCTGCACTGGCACAGCGGCGCTGCTGGCCACTGCCCGTCTTGATGGCGCGAGATGGCTCGGCCCCGGTAGGTCGACCCTTGCCTTGCCAAGTCGGCGCTCGAATTCCAGCTCTCGTTCGGAGAAGCTCGGGCGAGGTGGAGACGACCCAGTCGTCTTTGGCGCCCGCCTCCGGTGCCAGGCGCCGACGAGCTTCTTAGCTCGAGAAGTAGCGGCGATCGATTGGTCGTGTCGGCCATGTTGCACTCGCGGGAGAATGGTTCCTCCGAGGCTTGCTCCGCGTCGGAGCCGGAGTCGCTGTCGGAGGAATCCTCTAATATTTCATGGGATGAGGCGGCGCGCGAGAGCCCATTGCCACTTAAATGCAGGCTCACAAGTGGCGCCGACTTCGAAGGCTGCGCGGGAGCCTCGAGTCGAAGGTTGTCGAGGGCGTGGGTGGCGAAATCCAGGCGTCCAATGGGGGCCTAATTCCGCAGCGCGGCAGGAGGGAGGTCGAGCTCTCCTGTCGCGGTGACGACGAAGTCGAAGGAACCAAAGTGGATTCGGCTCCCGGGCGCGAGGGCGCTGTCGTCGGTGGGGAAAGTCATCAAGGAGACCAAATGGGGATCCGGAGATGCTGGTGACGCGCGAAACCCCCTACCTGGCGCGCCAACTGTCGGTGTTTCGAGAACCGGCAAGTAAATTTGTAAGTCTCAAGGGGCCGCGCGTCCCCGCTCCCTGAATGGTTAGACCCAAAGAGATAAAAGGAGGGGTTCAAGACTTATACTGGTTCGGGCTGAATGTCCCTACTCTAGTTCGTGAGGTGGTCGGATGTTATTGATTCTGGTGTATCCGCTGTGTTACAAGCAAGGGCTGAGCTCGGGCTCGAGGCGCCTTTGTGTCTGGTTGCTTTGGAACGCAACGAGGCGTGATTTGGGGTGCTAGGATCGATCGCTGTGCCGTGCCGCCTCCGAAGGGCCAAGCCTCCTTATATAGCCCGGGGAGGCGGTGTTACCTGAGGTTACGTGGGGCGCGTAAGGAAAAAAAGGATGGGGGTTCTGTGAGCCTAGGAGTTCGGTCTTTTGCCTTGGTGTCCGGTCGCCGGACCCGTCCTTCTGGCGGGTGGTTGCACGTCCCGTATTGAGTTGGTGGGAATGCAGGGTGACGGCTCGGTCCATTCCTCCGGGAAATGGCGCACCTGCTCCCTATGCAGTGTCAGGTACTGACATTGAGGGTGTCAGCCTTCGGGAACCGCCTTGGGAAGGCGCGTAGCGTCCTGTCTCTGCTCGATTGTGTCGAAGTGCCGCATCAGCCGGGTAGGTGACTAGTACAGAGGCTGGTTTCTGATGATTTGACGCTTGTGCCTTGATGAAGTTGATCTGAGCTTGTCCGGGGTCGCTGGCCCGTCCGACCCAGTGGTCGGGGCATCCCTAAACCACCATTGCCGTAGCCTGTAAGGCGCCTGACCCGTAGCGCTCGGTCGGGTTGCTCTCTGGGGTCGGGTTGGTCGGAGGCCATGGGCCTCTAGGCAAGGCTTCCTGTTTGGGACTTAGCTGTAGTGGCGGCCCATATGCTTTTTCCCGGGCCGCTGAGGATACCTGTGCCCCGGGTATCCGTCACCTTATCACCAATTTCTCTGCATCTGCCTTTGTTTCTGAATATGAATCATTAAACTGGAGTAAGAAAACATGTTGTCAGGAAAGCTGTAAATAATCTTGAACCAACCCTCAACATTAACTGAATAATGAAGATGGAAATTGTTGATGGATGAGTCTGGAGTAGCCATATGGAAAACTACTTCAACCCCTTCAAAAGCTGCAGACAAAGAACACATACAATGAACATAAGAACAAAGGCAATAGACATCAAACAACTAAACTAATGCCCATAAACACCTTTTTGCCATAGGAATCAAAGGAGACAATTACCAGGATGTGAACTTGTATTTTTAAGATTTGAAGAAACTTAACAAACTGGAGTACTGCTAAGATAACTTGAACTAACAAAGAGGCCTCTGAAAGTAAAACAACAGATAAATCCGGATATACCAAAGTTCAATTCCTGGTTTTGTGCCATCACTTCTTGCATCCATATCATAGATGACCCTCGGAAACAATTAATAAGTTCCACGGGATCAATGCAGAGCAAAAGTCGGGGCCAAAATCAAGCACTAAAACCGTCTTGCAACTATAAAGATTAATAGTCAAGTTAATAAAGTGGGGCCAAAGTCAAGTTAATAGAGCGTTGGGTGACCACAAGATCAAGATTGCATCTATTAATGTAGATAAATAGTTTTTATCTATCATTAGTCTTAGCACACCAATTTATCAAACTGCATCGAACACGCTAAAACAAAACAGCTTTCCATTGCGAACTCAATCATGTGCTGACATATCGCGCATCATTGGTTCCTCCAAGTCCTACCTATTTCTGGAGCGACCCAATAAACTAATACAATCCGAGCTCTTGATCCACGCCCACACGAATCGGACACCACATGAACCCCAAACCCTACCCGGCCTAACGATCTAGGATCACACACCTTTGGCAACCTAGGCCTTGTTGCGGAGGTCCGCGGAGGCGTAGGCGGCTTGGCCCTCACGGAGTGCAGCGCCGAGGATCCCCTCCTCCTTGTCGCTGTCGAGTGCAATGGCGGGGGTCAGGTCGGCCACGCGCACCCACCACTCACCGGAGCGGAGCAGCATCGCCACGAGGCGCCTCGCCGCGAAGCTGCACCCGCTGGTCACCACGCACCACCTCCCATCGCCTCCGGCCGCCACCTCCATCCCTCTCGTCATCCTCGGAGTCTTGCGCATGGGCCGAGAGCGCCAAGGCCGTGTTCGATCGGATGGGGAAGGGAGAGAGATTCTGGTAATTTCAGAGTCCCTCTTCGTTCCTCAAAAATAGAGAATGACATAGGGAATCTGTTGGAGCTAAAACAGTAGCGCTGCTTCCTCAAATTTTCGGGTAGGGAATCGGATGGGGGAGCTGTTGGAGCTGCCCTAACAAGGTCGATCTAAAGAAAACATAAAAGGTCACAATGGAGAACATCAATGGAACTGGACCCAAAAAAATCTTTGGTTACCTTTCAGTTACTTCTAGAACATCAGCATAAGTTAACAACAACTTATACTCTCAGGCATTTGAAAATGTTAACCAAAAAGCAAACGGATTACTATCGAGTCAAGAGCTTTGTGTTTCTCTTTCTTTCAAAATATCTCGACTAAAGAGCTATCTCGAGGCAACATAGTATATCGCTAATTTGTTATGTTTTATGTGTACTTGCAAAATAAAACTTTATAGCAACAAGACCTCCTAATCTCTATTCATCTCATGACTACCTTTGAATTATAAAACAATGAGAAATTAAATAATGATAATCATGTATTAATTGAGCAAATAATAATGTAATTAGCCAACAGGACAATGAAGGACCCGAACATTCGAACGGATAAGCAATTCCTTTGATAGAGCATCAACTTGCTCCTTGGTTGGAACCTGAAACAAACAAAACCAATCAAGACACACTAACAACTAAAGACTTTTAACCGACAAATATAGGTTTACAACAGGAAAAATCAAAAAGTTTACGAGGAATAACAGAAAGGCCCTCAAGCCTTTGTGTTCCCCATCGAATCAACAAAGAAAATATTCTTCAGATTTTTGAATGAACTTTTTGATAGACCACTAAAGTCTAAACTATACCGAGTAAGTGTGTTTATGGAAGGCAAACCTTTCAAATAAAAGAAGCCAAAGGAGGCCCTCAAGGCAAAGGTTCTCCATCTTTAATCGGCTGCTGGTAGTACTTTCTGGCACTCTGGAATAGAGAGACCCCTAAAACGAATACCCTGCATAGAAAGTTTTTTAACAATGAATTAGTAGCATTTAAATGAAGTAGCATTTGCAACTTTTACAACAGAAAGATACATGAACAAGGTCATATAACATTAAGGCATTTCTCATCCAATTTACAAGAAATTAACAGCACTCCCATAAGTAGTTGGTGATGCGTAATTGCAGACACTTATGTCTAATACCTTCAACGACACGGAATTGGATTATTACAAGAAATAACTCCACTTATCTTGACTTGTTGTAGCTAAGACAATCCTTTAACAGCTTTAGTATAAAATATTCTCTTGAGGAAACACTTTGAAAACCTAAGCTACTTCATTGTACTATCAAAGAGATACTGAGATTGTACTAAATTGTTAAGTTCATAATTTATTGAAGATCTGGCGAAATTGTGATCAATATCTGCATGTTCTCTCAAATAGGTTCCTACATTTTTTCTAACAAAACTAGACCACACTTGCTATATATATTTCAAAATATTTAAATTTCAAATAATCGCCTACTAAACACTCAACCAAACACCGTCTCAAGATCTCAGGCATTTCAGATCTCATCACCGATTGAGTCGAATGTTAGGATCGTGAGAGAAGGCAACCAAACAGCCCCAAAATCTCCGAGTCAGGCCGCCACCCCAATCCCCATCCTCCTCTCATCGCCCGCCCGCCTCTGGGCCCAGTCCCCAATCATCGCCGCCGGCCCCGCCGAGCCCTGATCTCTCATCGCGTGGCTGCCTCACCCTGCCTCAAACTTGGAGACAGAGTAGCGCGGTCGCATCGCCTCCTCCAGTCAGCCTCCTTCGAGCTCGGTCCCCGCCGTGTCCCGGCATCGTCTCCAGCCTCTAGGCCCGGCCGTGTCCCCGCGCTGGTCCACCTCCTCCGACTCGGTTGCATCCCGCCGTCCCCAACCCGTCCAGCGAAGACCTTGCTCTGGTCATAGGGGTGAGCATTTTTAAAACAAAATCGAAAAACCAAACCGAAATAACCGAAATTTTTGGTTTTTCGGTTTTCGATTTGCAGTTTGGTTTTTATCATAACGTTGTTCGGTTTATGGTTTACGGTTCGGTTTTATAAATTAGAAACCGAACCAAAAACCGAATAACAACCAGCGCACTTCGCTGTAGGCTGTTCGAGTACTCGGCGGACTTCAATCCCCAAATCGCAAATCCCCAATCGCCATTCACAACCCTTAGCGCCTGCGCCCTTGCCCTTTGCGGCCTTGCTTGGTGCCCCCATGTTCTAGCCTACCTCAGACGGCCGGCATGGCGGCGGCCGCACCCGCAAGCGGCTAGGGCTACTAGCGTCGGCGGTGGGCGGCTAGGGCTACCAACGCCCGGCTGACGGTGGCGGCGCTGCGCATTGCCACCTTCCGACGCAGTTCTGTCTCCAAGACGTCGACGCCGCCTCCCGCTATCCCATCCAGCTATCCTGCGGGTCGGCCTTGAGCCGACGATCCAATGACCGCCATCCCATCCAGCCATCTGAACCGACGCAGGCCCCGCCATCGTCGGCGCCGCTAACTTCGCGCCTCCTGCCCCATCCATAGGTACCCCACCATATTCCTTTGGCTTTCCTACTTTAATCAATCTTGCTGATTTGATCAATATTTCTTCTTTGGTTTGATCGACTTGGATGTTTGCTTTGTGGTGTATACATGGAAATGTTAATAGAATGGTGGTGTAAACTAGAATTTAGCTTCTGCCATGCTTATATGTACCTCATTTATTCTTTCAAGCCATAAATAGCTCCATTGTATTTAGTTTCGAACTGTGACATCATTTGAGCTAAGATCAAGAATAATCAAGATTGATTGCTTCATTGCTTAATCAAGTATTCATTGCTATCACTTTGCTAAGATTCTGTATTGAATTTCGCTAACCAATAACCGGTCACCTCCTACGAGCTTCGATTTAAGTCCCCCCGCCGCCCCCAACCCGTCCGGCGAAGAGGTAGAAACCAAGATCCCCAATCTGTTCATATCACGTATAATTGAGGAATCAAAGTTGTCAAGAAAGAAAGAATTAAATCTTTGAGAGGATTGGCTTGCTCCTCGAGATTGGAAGCGACCATGGCGACAAGCAATGGCTTTGCCGTTGTTAGCCTCTACATCTGTGGGACGCGATGTCCATGAAGGAGTACCTCAAGCGGTACCAATCGCCCACCCCATGATGACCGTGAAGAAGGCCAAGAAGAAGAAGAAGAAGCCGGCCCTCCGCCGCCGGAGGAGGGGTGCTTATCGTCGACGAGGACCCCTGTGGCGGTTCTGCTGCAGACGAGGAGGACGAGCCTGCCGTCCCAGATAGCGACTCCTGAACCCCAAAACCCTAGTCGTGCGATAATTCGATTCGTGAGTTCTGATTTGATTGGAATTGGGTGTGTGGTTGCGGGGATGAGGGCCTCAGTGGACGAGGACATCGAGGTCAAGCGGATGCGTCGCTCGGAGGCGACACGCACGCACGACCCTACAACGCCATCGCCGAGGCGGTAGTGGGTGGGTCACCGGGCTGCCCCAGAGCCGAGCAGCCGGCTCACCCGCCGCCGCCGGAATGACACTCCGTCACCAGAGCGGGGAGTAGCTGGAAGGAACGACCTATCTCCTCCGCCGCGGCAACAACGGCGTGGTACACCCTCACTTGAGCAAGGAGGTGTTGCGGGCAAGGACCTTTCGCCACCGAGGAAGAGGCCTTTCTCTTATGCTCATAAGGAGAGAGACCTTTCTCCTCCAAGGAAGGGTAGAAAGGAAGGAGCTCCAAAGGAGGTGAGGAGAGCTGGGTTGATGTCAGCAGAGGAAGTTAAAGAGGACATCAGAAAGATTGAGGATGAGAAGCTAAAGTGAGTGACACTTCACTTCTTGGAACATAGATGCGTACTCCTTTCGCTTAGATTTGTAATATATTTATTTATTATTATTTTTAGGTTCGCAGCACAGGATCCCTCGTTTACTGGGAAGGGGGCAAAGGCAGTGTTCCGAGATAAGGAGGGTATGCACATCATGTTTTGGTTATTTGGTGGCTATTTACCTAAATACTTATATAGACATTCTAGTTTTCGTGCTAACACCGCTTTGTTATATTTTCCAGAAGACGGATTAGTGAAGAAGACATGCGTAAGGCAAAGGAGAAGAGAAGCCAAAGGTAGATACTCTTCTTCTTCAATTTTTATTTGTTAGTCGTCCTGCTTTTTATCCGGTTAATATTCTGGGCACATGGATGTTCAAATATGTTTCTAGTGGTACGGAATGTAGACCGGGACATGTTTTTTATGCTACTTATTTTATCCTCTCACTTTGTTAATTGGGAGTTTTTGTTGCAAAATTGTGGAAAATGGATTCCGTTAGGCTTTTGTTTTCTACTTTCATTACCACTTGCCTACACTACGGGACATGTTTTTTATGCTACCTATTTTATCCTCACACTTTGTTAATTGGGAATTTTTCGTTTGCAAAATTGTGGAAAATGGATTCTGTTAGGCTTTTGTTTCCCACTTTCATTACCACATGTGCAATTATTCTAAGCACCAACATTTTTGTTACTTTTTGAAGAAAGCATTATTGCATCATTTACCTTGAACCGCCTTAATAGAAGATCTAAGATACGAGAGTGCTTGGAACACCCATCCAATATATAGAAACAACATTTCACCAAATATAATAGGATGTTGACCTATCAACAAATAGAAAAGCTATGAAGAGTCAACAGAAGCCACCCAAGAGGCCAAGATTACTAAATCTTAATAATCAAAGGCTCAAAGCTTGTTATTGCTAACTTTTCCTCCATCATCCTAGTTGTCACTGCTTTCTAACTAAAAGCGTTCCTTTTTATATCAAGTTTGGTCTTTACGATTTTCTTGGCAAACAGGATTGAAAGTAACAAGAAATGGGAGGATTTCACCATAAATGTGAACTTGAGTAATTTTGTTGCTTAGTTTTTTCCCTCGTTCGTGAACACTTGATCCATAATGCAACCTGGTGATCCGCTCAAATCTAAGACAAGTGTTGGAGATAAGAGAAGTAGGATTGATTTGATAAAATCAACTCACCTTTGCTCAAATAATAGGCAAACGAAGGATTGTTGGAGTTGAGGACGTTATAGACGAGGAAGAGTATAGTCGGCCTCGACGAGATCTCTCCTTTCGCTGTGGATATCAACATAAGCCTCCTCAATGACACAGACGTGGATACTCCTTTCATACATCGCGATCATAATGAAGGAACACTTGTAAAGACAAAGTACGTTACTACTTAAGATGTACCACTACTGTATGAAACTATGTATATGTAACACGGGTCTTCTACTGCATGAATTGTTTATTTGGAATGAATGTAAAGTGCCAACATTCTGGAATGAAACTAAAGTGCTAAAAGCTTTTTTTAAAAATTCTGAAATGAAACTGATCAAGTGCTAAAAGCTTTTTTAAAAATTATGGATTGAAACTAAAGTTCCAAAAGCTTTTTTAAAAATTATGGAATGAAACTAAAGTGCTAAAAGCATTTTTTAAAAATTATGGAATGAAACTAAAGTGCTAAAAGCATTTTTTAAAAATTCTGAAATGAAACTAAAGTGCTAAAAGCATTTTTGAAAAATTCTGAAATGCAACTGAAGTGCTAAAAGCTTTTTTAAAAATTATGGAATGAAACTAAAGTTCTAAAAGCTTTTTTAAAAATTTTGGAATGACACTAAAGATCTAAAAGTATTTTTTAAAAATTCTAAAATAAAACTAAAGTGCTAAAAGCATTTTTTAAAAATTCTGAAATGAAACTGAGGTGCTAAAAACTTTTTTAAAAATTATGGAATGAAACTAAAGTTCTGAAAGCTTTTTTAAAAATTATGAAATGAAACTAAAGTGCTAAAAGATTTTTTAAAAATTCTGACATTAATTTTACAAGCGGTTAGTACTAACAACTGCTTGTATATAATAATTTTACAAGCGGTTGATAATACCAACCACTTGTAGAAAAATGTACAATAAAAAAAAGAATGGCAAGCGGGCACGAGAGGGGTTCGAACCAGGGTGGACGAGCCCGCACACTGAAGCGCCACGAGCTAGTCAGGGGGGAGGAAGAGATCTTGTCGACATGCAAGGGCACGATATTGTTTGGAATATTTCCCGGTCAGCACTTCTATAAGCGGTTGGTATTAATAGCCGCTTGTAGCTTACACTCTACAAGCGGTTGATAATACCAATCGCTTGTAGAAAACTATACAGTAAAAAAGAATGGCAAGGGGGCGCGAGCGGGGTTCGAACCGGGGTGGACGAGCCCGCACACTCAAACGCCACGCGCTAGCTAGGGGGGAGGAAGAGATCTTGTCAAACAATATGGGCACCATATAGTTTTGAATATTAGACGTTCGACAATTTCAGAAGCGGTTGGTGTTAACAACCGCTTGTAATATGCGCTCCACAAGCGGTTGGTGTTAACAACCGCTTGTAATCAGAGATCCACAAGCGGTTAGTAATATGAACCACTTGTAGAAGTCCTCCCTCTACAAGCGGTTGGTTCTAAAAACCGCTTGTAGAGATCTTTTACAAGCGGTTGATAATACGAACCGCTTGTAGAAGTGCTCCCTATATAAAGTTTACATGCCCCGCCCTTTTCTCACACCTCAAATTTTCTAAGTCCACGCTCGAGACCCCGTGCCACTGCCTCCTGTGTCTCTCCGACCACCGCCGCCGTCGCCTCCGTCAAGACCCCGCGCCGCCGTCCTCGTCAAAGCTGTCGCCCTCCTCCGCCACCCAATCATCCCGGCGCCACTCCACCCCAGGCGCCACTCCACCCCCGCGCCAGTCGACCCCCGCGCTGGTGCCCTCGTCGCCACCGCCACACCACCCCGCCGGCGCCTCCTCTGCCACCTCGCCGACGCCTCCTCCGCCACCGAGCCGCCACCACACCACCATTCCACCCCAGAGGACCGAGGTACAGCTGTGCACGCCGTCGTCCTCCCTCTCTAATTCGGCTGACCACAAGGTGTTCGGTGAAATGTCCACAAGGTGTTCCAGTAGAGCTTATGTATAAAAATGAGATTTTAGGCACATTTTGGTATTTGCATCAACAACTAGAATGGACACTATTGATACCAACTGCAGGCTATCCACCTCGGCCTCCTGTGATGATGCGCCTTGCTGTGGTGTGAGATGCTACGGCCGCTTTCCTCCTAAAGCTCATTGCTACCCTGCAACTACGCCTGCCTGTCTAGATGTCTTCTGTGATGGGTATGAATTAAACTAACCAATCGAGGATGGTGTGTGTGGCTTAATTGTGGTGATCTGATCTTGCAATATTATTCACTGATGGTCCTATGTATAAGTGCCTATTGGTGTGTGTGTGATGGTGATGAGCCAGAAGAATTTTGATGAGATGATGTGTTAGACTTAGCTACATAACGTGGGCGCCATAAAGTGTTAGACTAACCAAGGGCCAACGACGAGCAAATTTTTGAGTTTTCATTTTGACATATCATGTCACCTCTGTTCTGGAATACACTTCGTTCGAGCTTTTAAATTTTGTTCCTAAATACATATCATTATACTATTTTGATGTATTTTTATACTTTTATTTCCTTCTATGTTTATCCCCTCTAGCTATTTTCAACAGCATTTACTGCCATAAACCAGAGTAAGACGTACACCATCCAAAGATAAAATAAAGAGGAGTAATACAGCTTTTTGTAGATGTGCTTTGGTGCAAGTGAAATAACATAGAATGGCATCCATGTAGCACCACATGGAGTATGGCCCTATTTTGGGGGCTTTAAGCCAGAATTCCTAAAAGCCAAAAAGCCCTCAAATAGTTCAACTTTTAATTAAGTGACTTTTGACATGAGCTAGAAGCCATATATAACTAGCAAAAGCCAAAAACTAAAAGGTTACTAAGGAAATTAGCTATTTGTCAAACAGTCTCTTTCAAAAAGGTACAAGCGTTTTTTAGCCTAAAAGGCCAATAAAATAGTTTTAGCTAGGTAATTAACGATGAATGAACTAGCTAGCTAGCTATATGCCTAGATATCATGGGATAAATTAATTATGTATGTGTAGGCTAGCTTGTAAGCGGATAACCAGGTTTCTTGGGCATAGATGAAATTAAATTTGTTAATTAGGTTGAAGATTGATAAGAGCAATTTGTTAATCTATTTGTTAATCAAGTAGGTGGTCACTACTAACCTCATCGATGATATCCATTCCTCTTGTTGGGATCTTTAGAAACATTTGGCATGTACATCAAGTAAACAAACCTGTAGATAAATGAAAGATTTCTTGAGAACCAAAATTCAATATAATTTCTGATTATATGATTGTTTTGTGAAATGAAGTTATTTATTCAATTGCTTAATATAAATGAGTTGATTTTTAAAATGGATGTGCTCTACATGGTGTAATATGTAATCTGAGCTAATGTCAGAAATTGATGTAATAATATGCTTGTGTTGTAATCTGTAATATGGTTGTTTCAAAGTAATATGATATTTATGTCAACATTTTTTTGGAATTAGGATAGATGGCGCAACCAGGACGTGGTGACCCTACTTTCGAGGAGGGAGAACGGTTCTTGCTGGACTCCATCGCGCTGGGTAGCATCGAAGGTGATGCATGCTAACGCTGCTGCCGCTGAGGCTAACGTTGGTTCCGGTGAGGCCGTTGATGATGGGGACGGGGCTGCCCGAACTTCCATCAGGTGGAGGGTAAGTCGATTAGGCGGCGCGAGACACACGATCCGGCTTCTTGATCGGCACGATCAAAACCCTCGCAATCACAAAGACCACGCGTCCTTTGGTTATCAACCGTGGCGCTGCCGGTTGACCTCGCCACGAAGGCTAATCCTGCCAATGAATCGAGAACACAAGCAAGAACAAAAAAGATGCAACTGAATTTGCAATTGAGGATGAAGCTCACGAGTTGGGGTCTCACAAACCGATGAACGGCGACACCGTTCAAAGACAGAATTAATCTAAGCAAAACCCCAAATCAAACCCTAGCGGCGGCTACTGAATATAAAGGCTAGGAGACGTCCTAGAAACCCTAGACGAGTCCGTGATGGACTCCAACACGATACATGGGCCAACGGCCCAAATTGGTGACGCAGCACCCTGGGACAGATTCTGTTTGCCAACTTTCAATGCAAATTCCCATCGACTCCGAAGTCCAAATGACCTGAAACTAGGGCCATTGGAAAGATTATCTCCTTAGCTTTCGAGGCATATGTGGATCATCGAAATCGGAGCCCGTTTGTGGCCTGGGCGATGATTTTAGTGAGCACTGCTCCTGGTGGCCGAGGTAGTCGACTCCGAGATGAATTAGGTCTCCAACTTGACTTGGACACCTTCCTTGCCTTCCTCTTGGCCCTTGCTGGTTTCCAAAGCCTTCATGATCCTCTCCAAAATTCCTAAGTACAATATAATCAATAATATCATTAGGTAGCATACCATCCTCACAAGTATATGCACGAGTACTTAGGAACGAGCTCACCTGTTGATTCAATTGCCGTGCTCGTGCTCTTGTGATGGGTCCTTGCATCACAACCGGAGGAGTCTCGGCGATGCATAGGAGTGATGTCCTCATCATTCTCCCCTCTTGAAGTGAAGTCGTCCTCGACTCAAGCTCATCTTCTTCTCCCATGAACGGTTTCAAATCTGCAATATTAAATGTGGGACTAACCCCAAATTCAAGCAGCAACTCAAGTTTATATGCATTATCATTTATTTTCTCAAGTATCTTGAAAGGACCATCAGCTCTAGGCATTAATTTAGATTTTCTCAATTCTGAAAATGATCCTTTCTCAAGTGTAACCATACTAAATCACCCGTTCAAGTTTTACCTCCTTTCTACCTTTTGCTTCCCGCAATCCGATACCTTTCATTCATCATTTCAATATTTTCTTTAGTCTTTTCATGCAATTTCAGAATAAATTCAGCACGCTCCTTAGCATCATGATTAACCTGTTCACCAAGTAGGTAAAGGTAATAGATCAATAAGAGCACGGGATTGAAGCCATACACTACCTGAAAAGGACTTACCTTAGTGGTGGAGTGGACCGCCCTATTATAAGTTTAACTCAACATGCGGTAAACACTCTTCCCACATCTTCAAATTCTTCTTCAAAACAGCCCTCAACATAGTAGATAATGTACGATTTACTACCTCGGTTTGGCCGGTTTGGGGATGACATGTTGTTGAAAACAGCAGCTTGGTCCCCAATTTATTCCATAGAGTTCTCCAAAAGTGGCTCAAAAACTTGGCATCACGATCTGAAACAATAGTAGAAGGCATACTATGCAAGCGAACGATTTCTTGAAAGAAAAGGTTAGCAATATTAACAGATCGTCGCTTTTATGACAAGGAATAAAGTGAGCCATCTTAGAAAATCTATCGACCACCACAAAAACACTATCCCTCCCTCTTGGTCCTAGGCAACAGAAACAAAGTCCATAGATATATCCTCCCATGGAGTGCTAGGAACAGGAAGAGACATATATAAACCATGTGGATTCAATCGTGACTTACCTTTTGACATGTTGTGCAGCGGGATACAAACTTCTCAATGTCTCGCCACATCTTCGGCCAAAAGAAGTGAGCGGACAGCACGGCCTCCGCCTTCTTGGCACCAAAATGACCCATCAAACCTCCTCCATGAGCCTCCCAGTATCAAAAAGAAAACGAACGGATCCAACTCGAATGCATAGGCGGTTAGCTCTAAACACAAATCCATCATTTATCACATATTTGTCCCTTGTTCTTCCCTCTTTGCAATGCAGCAAGACATCTTTAAAATCATCATCATTAACATATTGTTCTTTAATTGATTCCAATCCAAATATTCGACAATCAAGTTGGGACAACATGGTATATCTCCTAGACAAGGCATCAAAGAATCACATTATCCTTCCTTTCTTGTGTTTGATAACATAAGGAAAAGATTCAATAAATTCAACCCATTTAGCATGTCTACGATTGAGTTTCACTTGATCATGAATATGTTTTAGCGACTCATGATCGGAATGAATAACAAATTCTTTGGGCCAAAGATAATGTTGCCACGCTTCTAAAGATCACACAAGAGCATACAATTCTTTTATCATACGCGGAATAATTCAAAACAGACCACTCAATTTTTCGCTAAAATAAGTAATGTGTTTTCTATCTTGCATCAAAACACCACCAATTCCAATCCCACTAGCATCACATTCAAGCTCAAAGGTCTTATTAAAATCGAGGAAGTTGGAGTAAAGGTGCATTAGTAAGCTTATCTTTCAAAAGGTTGAAGGCATTCTCCTGTGCTTGCCCCAATGGAACACAACTCTTCTTCGTCAATTCATTCAATGGGGCTGCAATGGTGCTGAAATCCTTCACAAAGCGGCGGTAAAATCCGCAAGTCCATGGAAACTCCGCGACTTGTGAAATCGCTGTATGCGTTGGCCAACTCTTAATCGCGTGCACCTTGGCTTCATCCACCTCAATGCCCTCGCTGAGTCACAACATAGCTAAGAAACGATACTCGTTCGGTGCAAAAAGTGCACTTCGAGAGGTTACCAAATAAACGCAGCAAGACGCAAAAGCATCAAAAAACAGCGTAGATGATCAAGATGTTCATGTAACGACTTCTGTAAATCAATATATCATCAAAATAAACCACCACAAATTTCCCAATGAAAGCTCAGAAACCTCGCTCATTAAGCTTATGAAAGTGCTAGGTGCATTAGTTAACCCAAAAGGCATGACTAACCACTCATACAATCCAAACTTGGTTTTAAAAGCTGTTTTCCATTCATCTCCCAATTTCATTCTTATTTGGTGGTATCCACTACGCAAGTCAACCTTAGAAAAATTATAGAACCACTTAACTCATCAAGCATGTCATCTAACCTAGGAATAGGATGACGATACCTTATTGTGATATTGTTAATGGCTCTACAATCTACGCACATGCGCATAACCGCCATCTTTCTTAGGAACCAAAAGAACAGAACAAAGACAAGGATTAAGGCTCTTCACGTACATACCCGCGATCCAAAAGATCTTGGACTTGGCGCTGAATCTCCTTAGTCTCCTGGGGTTGGTCCTATAAGCAGCTCGGTTTGGCAAACTCGCTCCTGTATCAAATCAATTTGGTGCTCAATCCTCGTATGGGTGGGAGTCCCGAGGTATCTCACAGAGAAAACATCCGCATACTCCTGCAAAAGGTTAGTGACAGCAGGAGGCAAAGTATTGGGCATATCATCCAATGAAAATAAAGCATCTTTGCATATCAAAACATAGCACAAAGCATCATCACTAATGGCAACAAGATCAGATTTTGTAGCAAGCAAGACGGGATTCCTCAATTTAATTTGGTTGGCTACATGCTGAATTTCAGATTTTTCATCAATGGGTTTCTTGTCATTAGCAATCCGCTCCCTATCAGATTTAACAATTTCAGCGGGGGTCAAAGGTAGAAGTGTAATTTTATTTCCTTATGCATAAAAGTGTATTTATTACTTCTACCGTGGTGAAGTGCATCAGTGTCATATTCCCATGGGCGACCTAATAAAAGAGAGCAAGCTTGCATCGGAACCACATCACAACCAGCAAAAATCGTAATAGGAACCAATGGAAAAATGAACCCAACTGTTTGTGTTACCTTAGCTTTGCGGAATCATTCAACCACTTGAATGTGGTATGGATGTGGAGTAAGCGAGCATGTGGTCAAGCCAAGCTTCTTGACCAAATCTG
Organism: Guadua angustifolia; assembly: GCA_036346375.1. NCBI lineage: Eukaryota > Viridiplantae > Streptophyta > Magnoliopsida > Poales > Poaceae > Guadua > Guadua angustifolia. The sequence goes on along the minus strand of JAYEVE010001401.1, from coordinate 183,970 downwards.
TACTCACCAAGTTGTTGCAACGCCGGAGTCAATGATCACGCTGCCGTCGGTTGTTGATGACGAAGAAAATCTGGAACAAGTTGTGGCGCCGTCGCCGCTTGCTCGCTTGCTCCATTTGTGCGCTAAGGACACGCCGGACAATGATGGCCCCTGACGCAGCGGTATCCTCGGCGCCAAAGGTGGCATCATCATCATCCACGCCGTCGTCCAATCTGGTGTCGCCGACCTCATCTTCAACATCGGAGGCGCTGATGTAACCTCCGTCGTCGGTGGCGATGTATGCCCGCCGGTCAGGCATTCTCTCTGATGTGGCCAATCCTTGGCACTTATGGCGGCAATTCCGTCGATTTACGGCCGTGGAAACGACGGAGGAGCTCTTGGCGGTGTTGGCGGGTCGACTTCTTCGCCGTCCGTGGCATCGGCAGGCGGTGCCGTCGATGCCCGCGTGGTGCTCGCGTGAGGTGGCGGTGCAGTTGGTCGGAAGGTGGAAGAAGGCACTGCTTCGCTTGTCCCGTAGTCGCTCGAGGCGTAAAGGTGTGGCCGACGTTGTTCTCGCTCTTAGAATGGCGCCCTCGCAACTCCTTCTCTCGCTAACATAGCAAGTTGAAACAAGCGATTGACAGTTGTATATTCTTTATAATCAACAATATCCTGAATTTACGGGCGCAACCCACCGTAAAAACGAGAAATTTTATCCTCGTGTTCCTCTACTACCCCACAACAGTAACATACCCTTTTGAAGCTCTTGGTAATATTCCCGAGCAGTCATACTACCTTGATCTAATCGTTGCAATCTCTTGCGCATATCACGTTGGTAGGAAGGAGGAACAAATCTATTACGATAGCATCTTTTAATCTCGCCAAGAATCAGGTTGTAAGCGGCATTTACTAGTTCATTCCACCAGATTATAGCAAAATCTTTAAATTCACTAGTGGCTTGTCTAACTCTATGAATCTCGGAACTAGATGGGAATTAAATTTTTGCTCTAATCGTCATCTCCCAATCTAAGTAAGCATCAGCATCATAAGCTCCGTAAAAGGAAGGGATGGTGAATTTTACCTTAGTGAAAGGATCATCATTGTGGTTCGGTTATTACCTCCCATACCGTGATGGTTGCGGCGAAGACGGTCATGCAAGCGGGCGTTCGCTGAGCAGTTCGCTCGGGCGCGTTCTTGCTCATCTTCATCTTCCTCAAAATCACCATCCTCGCCATGGTCGTTGTTGCCGTGGTTGTTGCCGTTGTTGATGCCGCTGTTGACGGATGCATCTCCATCAATAGTCGCGGGAGGACGTTTTTCGACGGCATCCATCCTATCGGCGAGGGTGGAAACTCGTCGATCGATGCTCTCAAGGGTCCTGTTCGTCGTCATGGCATGCTCCTTGAACATCGTTTTTATCTCCTCCAGCATGGTCGACAACTCTGATTGAAGGACACAGTCGTCGATGGTAACATCATCCTTGTTCTCGCCTTCTTGCCACCGCCATGGTTAGCACGTAAAAGGACGTATGAAAACACAAACACAAGTATTATGAGCCCTATGAACTACTAGGTGGGATCTCACGCTCAAGCAATCTTACCAAGTTCTTACCGTTCTTACCAACACAAATGAGGGACGGTGCAACCGGTGGTCAGGTTCGTGACACCGTGAGGGCGTGATGAAGCGATTGCAAGGGTCAATAACTGTCTTGATCGAAGGATGTATATGTGGAGTCAGTAGGAAGGTTATATGTATGGAGTGGCACACAATTCAAGAATGTATAGTAATGTCTTGAATAAATGTCCAAAAGCACTTGCCCTAGTTCTTCGGTCTAAACATCGCGGCCTTAGTCACCATGCGGCGAAAACAAGGAATATGTAGAGACAAGCAACAAGGCGTCAGAATATATGAACAGATATCAGCACCGCAGCAAAACACTTCTATCAGGCACGGTAACAACATTTACCTGTGCTCCTGTCCTCTTTTTTTTTTGCTCTCTGCTTCCTTCCTTCACAAATTTTTTTTTATTTTATTTTATTTTTCTGATATTTTTCCTAGGATCAAGAGCACAAAGGTACACATCACACCAATTTTCAGCCTGAACAGATGTAATATGAAACCGATATGAAATAAGAAGTGTTCTCTGGCGTCGCTAAACTTAACGGAAACTCAATCTTCCCGAGGAATTTCGCAAAAATAAATTGCCGACGAAGTGGGGAGAATCGGATGTAAAATTTTCTGTAGATATCCGTGAAAAAAAATCGCCTAATTCCGAGTCCGTATGCGAAAGTTATGGCCGTTACTAAGGACTCGAATCGGGGTTTTCTAGACGGCACCTCTCCAAACTCAAGGCGTCATGGAGTAGATATGGAACGCGATGATCTGTGGTGGCAGGTTCTGTGATGAGGGTGGCGATATGGTTATCGGGAGGTGGGGATTAGGGTTTATGAAGGAGAAACCCTAACACAACTAGGACTCAAACCGAGGAAAAACCACAAAACAATCCGAATCCAACAAGGACTCAAATAGCGATTGGTGACCGGATCGGTGTAGGATATGGGATGGCGGAGATGAAACACAACTAATTTAAGACCACGATCTAAACCAGCAACACGACTCGACTATGGACACAAACTCGTAACTCTGATTCACGAACGAAATTGTGCAAAGGCTAGGCGTGGTTCTAGGTATGGTAGACTATGTATCGCAAATTTTTTTTTGGCTTTTTCGTGGACTATAGGACTAACACAAAACTAAATAAAACTACGGGAAAGGCGAACCTGACGGTAAACCTTGCTCGATACCACTTGATGGGGACGGGGTTGCCGAACTTCCGCCAGTGGAGGGTAAGTCGATTAGGCGCGAGACACACACGATCCGACTTCTTGATCGACGATCAAAACCCCTGCAATCGCAGCACCACATCGCCCTTCGATTATCAACCGTCGCTGCCCTGTTGACCTCGCCACGGCTAATCCCTGCCAATGAATCGAGAACACAAGCAAGAACAAAAAGATGCAACTGAATTTGCAATTGAGGATGAAGCTCACGAGTTGGGGTCTCACAAACCGATGAACGACAACACTGTTCAAAGACAGAATTAATCTAAGCAAAACCCCAAATCAAACCCTAGCAGCGGCTACTGAATATAAAGGCTAGGGGATGTCCTAGAAACCCTAGATGCGTCCGTGATGGACTCCAACACGATACATGGGCCAACGGCCCAAATTGGTGACGCAGCACCCTGGGACAGATTCTGTTTGCCAACTTGCAATGCGAATTCCCGTCGACTCCGAAGTCCAAATGACCTGAAACCAGGGCCATTAGAAAGATTATCTCCTTAGCTTTAGAGGCATATGTGGATCATTGAAATCGGAGTCCGTTTTTGACCTGGGCGATGATTTTAGTGAGCACTACTCCTGGTGGCCGAGGTAGTCGACTCCGAGATGAATTAGGTCTCCAACTTGACTTGGACACCTTCCTTGCCTTCCTCCTGGCCCTTGCTGGTTTCCAAAGCCTTCATGATCCTCTCCAAAATTCCTAAGTACAATATAATCAATAATATCATTAGGTAGCATACCATCGTCACAAGTATATGCACGAGTACTTAGGAACGAGCTCACCTGTTGATTCAATTGCCGTGCTCGTGCTCTTGTGATGGGTCCTTGCATCACAACTGGAGGAGTCTCGGGCGTATGCATAGGAGTGATGTCCTCATCAGTTGAGGCTGCAGCCGATGAAGCCATTGACGCTGGAGCCGCTGAGTCCGGTAACACTGGTTCCGACCAGGATGATGTATAGCCAGAAGAATATAATCCCCGTGGACATGTTAATTAATCGCAATTCATTAATATAATACACGCTGACATGTTTATACATATGTTTGTGTATTTCAAGCGTCGTACATCGAGCAACCAATCCAAGCATCGGGGACCTAACAAGAAGCCATCCACAAAGCATGTGTTTACCGATGTTAACAATGAAGGGAAGCCGGTTGCCCCTCTTTCAGCAGTTGGGCCGTACAACAACGCTTGCGGTTACCACGTGAGGGATCACGTCCCAATTAGCATCAGAAAATGGGCCGAAGTTCCTCAAGCTACCAAGGACCTGCTCTGGCGAGATATTAAGGAAAATTTCACATTTTCTCAAGGGTCCGAACACAAGGCCAAGAAATTCACTTTGAAGAAGATGGCAACCTCGTTTCAGGCATGGAAGACGTCTCTGCCTACAAGTATGTGCGAAGGGAGAAAGATCCGACTTCAACCAATTTCCTAAGTGGGCGGATCATCGGGAAGCATTCAAGGAGTACAAGCTTTGTCACCAAGGCCGTGCCACGAGTCAAGAACAAGACCAATTCACGGATGAAGAAATACCACCACCATCTTGGCACCGTGGTTACCTCAAAATGTATCGAAATGGGAGAAACGGGAAGAAGAATTAATGGCGAAGGACGTCACACCGGCTACCACTTCGTGGGAAGAGCGCCTGCGCAATTGGTTCATGGGTCACGGGGGGAGCCTTTCAGATGACAGTAACTTGGTGATGGCACCAGGAGTGCAAGAGGCTAGTCAAAGGAATGTACAAGCTGTCGAGCAGTCTCAGGCTGGTACGTTGGTGACAGACAGGGAGAATGACGAGCTCACACATGCCCTTCCAAACCCTGAGCACCCGGGATGGACACGAGGTATGGGCAAGCATACGCCGTGGAAGTACAGATTTCCAAGGATGCGCGATATGTACAGAACCACGACATAGAAGCAAAACAAGAGAATCATATAAAATGTACCAATTGGAACAAGAGCTCAGAGCAACCCATGCTAGCATCGGCGACATAGTTGCGCAACAAGTACAAATTGCCCTCAGCAAGCTTTAGGGACTAGGTCCGTGCAATCAGCCGGACACCGAGATCAACCCCTCCGCGCGGCGGAGTAGCTGCGCGTCCACCGGGGCCCCTGAAGCGGACAACTTGCTAGCCCGTTATCCCGTGGATGACATAAGGGTTCGCCGCCAGTGTGAGCTACACGTTGATGCGCGTAACCTCTCCATCAAGGTGGCTTACGACATGGCATTTCCGGTGGAACAGGGCCAGACGTTCCACTGCAATGAGATACCCCCGGGTTACTCGAAGGTCGCGGTGGAGGAGGTGCTGAGCGGATTTGAAGAACTTCACCTCGATATTGCTGGAGGCGATGACGTGACCAAGTTTGGACAGGCCCTCCACAATATCATCCTCTAGCGCGAACGGTACATTATATTTCCAGATGGTGTGGAGGCGTCATCTCCACCACGGCAACCCACGCCTCCTCCAACGTCACCTCCACGCAATGCCTTGCCGGCAAAACAGAGCACGCCTCCTCCACCACACACTCCACGCAGAAGCTCTACTCCACCACCAGCATCTCAAACAAAAACGAACCCCCCCAGGAAAACCACGCCTCCACCATCTCCTCCGAGGAAGAAGTTCGATAGCAAAAAGGCTCCTCCACCTGCTCCCAAGAAGGCAAAATCCAATCCGATCGACAAAGATAAAGGAACCTCCAAAGAGGGCATATGATATGACTAAGGAGGAGGACACGGTCATGAAAGCGAATCACGCACACTTCGCAAAAAAGAAGCCAAAGCCAAAGGTACCAATTGATCCAAAAGCGGCGAAACACTTCGCGACATGCCGTGCAAAGCCACTGCCTGTGCCGTCCAACTATGAACGGACAATAATAAAGGCTACACAGAAGAATAAACGTGGTCAGGTGGCGACAGCAAAGAAGAAGAGAGACCAATATCAGGAGAACCTCGAGAGGTTTATGAAGGAGGTAGGACTCAGTTCCACAGCTGCAGCTCTTGGATTAATAGATGATCTCCCAATAGCAAAGGTCAGATGGTAATATCAGTTGGGCCGGGAGCTAATTGACCCTAATGAGATAAAGGATCTGCCAACCAAGATGCGGCAATTTCACGAATGGTACATGACAGAGTCCGCTCAAGAAAGAACGATGTTCCCTCCGTATCAAAGAAGATGATTTTTATCACGGGACAACACCATATGGCTCGAATTGACGACTTCTACCATATTTACCATGCCGACGCCATCAACGTGTCTCTCATGAGCTCTTTGGTGCCTGTAAGTGTCAAGCTCATACCTTTACCACGTGCTTCCTCGTACAATAAAATTGCAACTCTTAAACTTATACATTTCTATGTAGAATGGAGATACAACGATGTAGAAAAGAGAACATTTTCAACGTGGGCTTCATCGACCGAGATTGTTAACGAGTTAGATTTTGATGCAACCGAAAGGCTGTTGAAGATTACATTCTCGATGCATTCTTGGGACAGCACTACAAACCGTACATACTTCTGCCCTTCAACTTTGAGTACGTATATATACAACCTCTCGTTCTTATATTTTCCATGGCATTGATATTACTACTAGCTAGTTACATATATGTTGCAATACATGAATAGGTTTCATTGGATCCTTCTTGTCATCAAGCTTGATAGCAGCCAGATCGCTGTTCAAGACTCAAAAAGGACTCCGGTGGAAAAATATCAATATATCATTGACACCCTAAATAGGTATATAGCACATATATATACGATAGTTTCTTTATTATATATATTGAAATACCTTGCTAATTCCAACTCTGATAATTACTATTCATACTAACGCATCACACAAGGCATTACATGAGGTTCCGAAAGAAGCAACAAGGAGATTTCGAGAACGAATTTGATGTCCAAATAAGCACTCGAGTACGTATTAAAGAATATTAATATGTCGTAACAGTTTTTCATCCCAATAATTGTTTTCTTTTCAAATTTCATCGCAGGTTCTACAATAGACGGCTGGAAACAACTTATGTGGCTATTATGTGTGCCACTATATGCAAAGTATTACTCACGGCGATGTCTTAAAGCAACGCTAGTGCGGTAGTGTGCACATGTCAATTTATTAGTACATACACTTTAATTACATGTCCAGAGATTTATTTACTTCCTGCTTTGTCAGCCCAACATCGATGTGCAAGGCGTGATCTCACCGCACCGGGTTGCAGCAATCGAAGAACAACTCATCGGCTTTATTGTCGACGAGATTGTATCCCACTACAAGGAACAGGGAAAAATTTGTGGGCCAAAAACCCACGAATTTAGGCAAAAACCCACAATTTAGGTTAAATTGGGAGCAAACCGTCAATTTAGTTCATGAATTTAACTCGACGAATTTAATCAATTAAATTAAGTAGGCTACAAATTTAAATTAAATTAGTGGGTTAATGGAAAAACCCACAATTTAAGCATTAAATTAGTGGGCCAACAAAACTCCAATTTAGTTAAATTAGTGGGTCAAGAAAACCAATTTATTTAAATTAGTGGGCAAAAACCACAATTTAGTTAAATTCGTGGGCAAAAACTCATTTAATTTAGTTAAATTCGTTGGGCACATAAACTCACAATTTAGTTAAATTAGTGGGCCAAATAAAACCACGAATTTAGCTGTTAAATTGTGGGTATTTATGGGCCCACGAATTTAGAGACATTATACAAAAAAATATATATATCCACATCGACAGATAAAATATATGGCCTAAAAATGAATATTAATTTATGTATTATGCAGTCAATATTAATTTATGAGATGCAAATCAAAGCGGTGATTCATCATAAGGCATATAACAAAATTATAAAAGCAATTCTAGAAGACAATCAACCAGATCACATGATATTACTACATCCTTAGAAGCCACTAGTCGGCAATTCGCATCAAATATTGTTTATAAATATAAAAGGACGATATTGTTTGAAATATAAAAGGATAAAGTAGCAATAATGACCTCAATATATTTTTTGCTCGTATATCTAGAACTTCACATTTCAACTCAATCTTATAAGGCAATGACCTAGATCAAGAATAACAACGATCCGTACTGCATGGGGACCAAGCCTCCGGCGACGGGCCTCCGCTCCCTCCGATGAAGTTAGCCTTCTTCGAATTTGGATCATAATTCAACAAAAACTAAGTCACCGAAATATACAAAATTTGGCATGACCTCTCTAGTAAATAGGACATCCACTCAGCACAAAAAAATATTTGCAGTTATATATATATATATATATATATATATATATATATATATATATATATATATATATATATATCAATCTCTTCAACCAAAAGAATTCCATTTCTTCATTGGCAAATAGGCCCTTCCTTAAAATCATTATTTAAGGTACAATGATCTATTTGCAAAATTAACAAAGACAATAATAAGGTATTTCCATTAATTTATTCCCGGATATTTCTTGGCTATCATGTGTCTGTTGCTTTCATGTTCGTATGCACACATACCAAGTAATAAATTTCTAAAATGAGAAACTACCATACATGCACACATAAAATGAATCCATACATGGATACAATGTAGAGTTGTAGACTCTTGAAATGATATCAAGAACTCAGCCATTACAATTAACATTTATTGTACCACAACAAAAAGCGCAACAAATTCTATAATTTCATGAGGAAATCGACATTTGAATCCTTGCATCCAAAGAAGAAATATTAAGAGTGAAAATGTCAAATATTGCTTTTGTTCCATAAGAGCATGTGAAAAGCCATACCACAGTCATGATTGTAGAAAGAGGGAGCATATAAACCGCATTGCCAACCGACGCATCGCATACTCTGAAAGCTGCCGGCGAGGATAGAAGATCCTCATATGAATTTGCACCCAATTCAATGCGGAATGCATTTATACATATTCTTGCCAAGACATTGATGTACCATTCTTTGGTCAAAACTAATTTTGTCAAAGAAAATTAACAGGAAAATGAGGTTGAAATAAATCTTGGATGCATTTATATGTATTTTGGTCAAGAGAAAATGGTCTAGGAAAACCCAAGTGATAGATGGGACTAAAATAAGATATCAAGGATACAAGTTGTGAGTTCTTCCTAAAACCACGCCTTCCTAAAATGGACTCCAACAATTCAAACTCATCCTCCATCTATAATATTCCATTGTCCATGTAAGCACCCAATTAAATAACATTATAGAGCAAGAAAACGTGAATGCTATGTGACTTCGCTTCGAGATGACAATGGTTACTGGCAATGAGGAAGGATTTTGAGAAAGATAACAACAACTACCTCGATAAGTGCCCCCTGGTGCAAACAATTTGGTCATAGTATGTCAAGACGATGCACTAGCGACTCTGATATAACCATGCAAGCTAGCAGCTTGACCATGTATGTGTACTTCAAACCACACGAACTTATTAAATGGCATACTATTTATCCACTTTCGGTATCATATAAGCAATCATCACTCCTATCTAAGGATATATATATGTGTTTAACACATTTGACAATTATGCAACCATCGTGAAAAATCTACTACCTCATTTGGCAAATCAAACTAAGTCACCGAAATGTACAAAATTTGGCATGACCTCTCTAATAAATAGGACATCCACTCAGCAGACAAAAAAACATTTCATAACATCACAGAGATACTTTGCTCCATCACTTGCTAGAACAAGAAGATAGCGATAGCGGTTCCTCGAATTGTAAAAGGTCTCTATAGGATAAATGTTAATGTTTACAGAGAACATCTGCTTAGAGTAGATGATCAAGATACTGGCGTAGTGCGATATTTGTTCATCGTCGGTGTTCCTCTTGGTTGAACTCATAATGTTATCGGCTAAAATAATAAGGCTTCCATCCAGCTAAAGCATACACAAATAAACTTAGTTCAGCATATAAGAAACACATAAAATCATCTGTGTTGATGGTTACCTCAACATCTTCCCATAGAAATTCTGCCACCTCTATTTGCAATTACAGACCTTCAGAGACAAAACCACCTACAAACTGCATGTGTGGAATTTAGGTGACCAATGACCACCAAAAATAACAATAACTACTGAAAGTATATGTGTAGAAAAGAGTTTCAGACTTTTCAACTGTGCTTTGCCAATTGCATCAAGACATATATCATGTAGAGTAACTAGTCTATTATTAAAGATATCATTCTAGTAGGTCCTTAGTTAACCAATCACACAACTAATAGAAAATAATCAACTCCACCACATAATTATTACAAGACAGGGACTCATTAAACATAACTGCAAACAACCTTCTACACAAATTCTTCACGAGCTATTAAGATCGGAATTATGAATCAATATGATGGAACGGTGATGATGTGAATGTGATGGTGCTACTACCCCCATCCATGCATGCCGGCTTCAAAACACCTACAAACATTAAATAACAAGCGTGAGTTCGAACTCGACCAAAGTACCACGAAATAACAATTCCAATTTATCGGAAGTAAAACAAGAGCTTGACTATAAGAGCAAGCAATACAATTGGAACAACCACGGAAATGCGCATTTATACCCATTTTAAGCAATAACTTGGCCATACCCAAAATTTACCGCAATCAAGTCATCAACTTGATAATAAAACCACTCAACGTAAAAGAGGCATCACGTGGCTCTAAGTCACTACGTTTGTACATCAATTACTATATAGCACACCAAGAGGAAAAGAAAGGCACAGTTCCCTTTTTAACAAAATGGTTCATGAGTTCTTCCAACCTAATGTAGATATTTAGGAAACAATTATGTAAAGATTTATGGTGTTCAAATTGGAAGCTACATTTCAGGACTGGCGAGCATCATCAACAATGAAAGGATCATCAATAGGTAAATTCAATGCCTAACATGAGAACATTTCAATACAAAAGATACTGCCATGATGTCATTGGCATCTTGTCTTTGCATAGCCTATGGACAATACTAAATTAAAGGACTGATTCCAGCTTGCCAAACTTCTGGAACCTAGTCAAACCAAACTCAACTAGATTCACGATATTTGCTCTCATCCAGATTTCATTAATGCAAACTGAACTTTCATTCTTTATGCACAGTAACACATGAGGATCAATAGTTTTCACTGTTCAAGACTACACATATCCATATTGCGAATTGCCAAAGATTGTGTGGGTTGTTATTCTTACTACATTCAGCCCTAGGACAATAAGATTGCACCGGGCCTTGAAAACTACTCTTCCATGCCCGAATAGAATAATAGATCCCACAAGTACATTACTCCAAATATACAAAAACCAAGAGATACAAATGAAGTGACATGAGTATATAAACTGCAACACAATACTCATAATCAGCGCAAGAATTCAGAACAGAGGCATGCACATCACTGTGAAATGCATTAGGAACAGGTTAGGCTATACATACATATATATCCATAACAACAACAGCCTAGAAGTTAATTTCCATGTCATGCTAAGAAATCACAAAAGTCCAGTACACCAATCTCAACCTACTGTTAATAATCAAGCTCATGGATAGATAGTTCAATAAGCATCTCATATCATAGAACAACTAAGAAATCACAATTATAGTATCATAATCTCAGTGCAAGCATACATCACAGATAGCTAGTGCAAACTTGAGATGAGGAACTAATAGCTCTTGTAGACATTACCACAAACACTTGACATGCACACATGAACCAAATACCTCAAATGTCATTTGTGCTTGAGGCTCACCACAAGAAGAAGGCAAGGGGCAAAGGAGGCGGTGCTGCTGCTGTTTTTGCTACTGGAGGGTGCCGGCCAGAGAGGGGAAGAGCCGCCGCCGGCTGCTGCCCTTGCTGCGCCGAGCCAAGGAGGGAAGGCCACCGGCTGCTGCTGCCCTTGCTGCGCCGAGCCAGGGAGAGAAGGCCATTTGGCTGCAATGCTTCACTGCATGGAGAGGGCACCGGCGGAGTCAGGAAGAAGTGGCGCCGGCCAGGAGGAATCGCCGGTACGAGGCCAGAGCGAGAGAAATCGCGAGAGAAAGGCGCCAGGGAAGGAGAAGGGGCGACGCCGACAGTTAAGGAGGCGGCGCAGGAGACAACTTCGGTGGAGAAGGGCGAGCGAGACTGGCAGGTGGAGGAGGGTGGAAAAATATCTGGCGAGGGGTGGCCGGTATGGAGGAAATTTGCTCTGGCGTCTGCAGTTTGGTCGAAATGGCGGAATGGGGACCACTGTTGGCGAAATTTGCTAGAACGGGAGTTAAATTCGTGGGCTCAAAGCCCACGAATTTAATTAAATTGTGCACCAAGATAAAAACGCATACGAATTTAATTAAATTCTGGAGTCTCTGCATGTGGCCCAATTTAATTAAATTCGTGGGTTTTTTTAAAACCGACGAATTTAAATCAATAAATTCGTGGGTTTTTTTTGACCCACGAATTTTTCACTGTTTCTTGTAGTGTCCACCAAAGGCGAGTTCCACGCAAATGGTTGGAAAGATTGTCCTGAAATAAGGACAAGTGAACTGACATCAACATCGACCAAGGGCACAAAGAGCGACGCACACAAGAAATGAGCTTAAGATTCGTCCTTTTTTTCTTTAAAACTTGTAAAAGTTGCATATGTGTGGTCATCATTATTTCATGTGTTCATCAACTTGTCCATTTTTTAGTCTATTAGTTCGTATTTTTTTGTAAATGAACCTATAATTATCTGAATGAGTACGCATGAATAATATATATTTAATTGTGTCAAAAAAACTCCTGTAGTTCTATTTATTTTAATTGTCAAAATCTATATCGAAAACCCCTCTCAAAACATATTCTATATTGAATATAATCAAAACACTGTACTGTCAGTCTCTTCACAAGCGGTTGGTAACTCCAACCGCTTGTGAGAAAAGCACGTATGCATCTCCATATCGTTGGTATTGCCTCTCCACAAGCGGTTGGTAACACCAACCGCTTGTGAAAGACACGCCACGATGGCGGCTACTCGAACTGCTGGACACCTTCCCAACGCTTGTGATACCCGATGGGGTATCACTGTGATTAACCTAGCAGTTCTAAAACCGCTTCTAAAAGCGGTTTCGAACCACTTGTGGATGCCCGATCCGAAGTAGTGATACCCAATAAATAAATACACGACACATTCAACATTCTCTCTTGTGTTCACATCTCGGTGGATCTAATCTATTTTGGTTATGTTTTTGTGTTCAATTTTCTAGTATGGTGAGGTATCAATTTAGCTCAAGGAGTTAGGACATGCTTATTCCTTTCTATGATCATTATTGTTTTAGCAAGCAGCGATGAGCAAATTAAGTTGTCAGTTGTTTTTTTCTCGAAGGAATGGGTGAAATAAGGTGTGGTTAAAATAATAAGAAATGTCATGGGAATAATGATGAAGATAAATGGTAGGAGTAGATGATGTAAAGGGTTTAGAGACAAGCTGCTGTTGAGGCCCGTACAGAACATTGTAATTAGACACGATGTATGTTTTTTTAAGAATAATGAAATGTCAATCAAACTTTGAGTCGTGTGATCAATCAGATTCATGGTTGGGGATGTTAACCTATTTTGCATTGGACCCCTCCATGGTAATTGGTTGATCTACCACCTAGTTCTCCTACTCATTAATATATGCCACCAAACCTCTCGATTTACTCTCTCACTACAACAGTCTGCTATAAATATGACCACATGTCTTTCTTTCCTCTCCCACTATAACACCTTGTCTACAGTAGAATAGCAATCAGATAAATTCTTTCTGCAATCAGAAAAATTTATTTATATTTCCTATGATAGTAGAGTAATAGAAATACATTTTACAAATCAATGGCTAAATTTAATTTCTACTACCCGTTACATATTACTAGTTCCGGTGAATACTCCTTTCAGTGGCAAATAGTTGTCATTTTGGATATCGATGTGGTCTTTAAAATACAGTTTTGATTAATAATTTTTATTACAATATATTTATAAAATTCATTTGGTAGCCTTCCTTGCTTGATTCCTTTTCTTTCCTGTTGAGCTATGAAAACCAGCCTAGATTACAAGATGGTGTCCTTTCATTCGTCATCTCAAGGATGTGATGAGCCATTGAAAAAAAAACCTCCTCGAGATCCAAGAGGAGCAAATAAAAGGCCCACAAACCGATATACCATCACGGTGGTTAATCCAAAGGATGGGGCCCCTACCGTACCAAAAAAGCAACGAATGCATTTAGGACATTGTGCGAGATAGTCTCACAGGAATGGGTCCCCATCACCTATCCATCCTAGAAGTCACTAACTGATGAGAACTGCAACGACTTGGTGACAGAAATTCTCTCTTCGTTTGAGATCCCAAAAGTGTAACACCCTGGAGCTCAAAAGCGCCACGAATGCTACCAACACTCTAACTATTAAGATCGGCTTAGAGACTAAGCCACCGAAATTTACAAAATTTCGGCATGACCTCTCTAGAAAATAGGACATCCACTCAGCAGACAGAAACAAATGCAATTATATGATATCATTCTAGCAGGTCCTTAGTTAACCAAACACACATCCCATAAAAATTAATAACTCCACCACATAAATTATTACAGGACAGGGAACTTATTAAACATAACCGCAAACAACCTTTTACAAGAATTTTGCACGAGCTAGTCAGAACAGAACTATAATTGATATCATGGTATGGTGATGATGCAAACGTGAATGTGCTACTACCCCCATCCATGCATGCCGGCTTCAAAACACCTACAAACATTAAATAACAAGCGTGAGTTCAAACTCAGCAAAGTACACGAGAATAATAAACCCAATTAATCGCAAGTAAAACAAGAACTTAACCATAAGAGCAAGTAATGCAAATAAAACAATATCAAAATTACCGCAATCAAGTCATCAACTTGATAATAAACCCATTCCACGGCAAAGAAGCATTACTTATTCTAAATCACAACGCCCCCCGACTCAACTACCCCTTGCTGCAACTCAAACCATTTTCATCGACTTTATTCGAGTTCAAGACTCAAATTTCAATCCACGATACTCATACAACATAATTAGCAAAGCAAAGAAAAAGACATGCGCTAATTCATCAATTCAATCCAATCTCCCCTTTATGGGTTGAATCCACGACTCAACCTTCAATTACCATAATCACCATCCATACGACACATCATTTACCCCAACCCTCATTATTAACGATGCAATGCACATGAATGCTCATTGCCATGCACATAAATGCTCATTGCCATGCACATGAATGCTCGTTGCCATGCACGTACCGGTACTGCCGAGTGCCCACCCGTCGGTGTGCACCCTCACGTCCCTTCCATCCCGTAGATGGAAGGTGCCTACTCTTACTGTCTCGCTCCCATTCACCTTGATGAATGGGACTACGAGGTAGGACTTTCGTGTTCACTACGTGTGAACACAGAGGCCCGCATCAGCATGGGTCGCCTCTTCCATTATGTATGCACAAATGCAATTTTCATGAATGAGATGCAACTTTTCATTCAATGCCAACACTAACATACCATAACCACATACATACACAGCCAAAATTCTCACATTCATAACCATAAACACTCATAGACATAAACATAGCCCAATTTCTCACATTCATAACCATCTAATCTATTCGCACACACTCAATTTCATTTCCCAAATGGGGCACAATTAAGTACAAGTATCCACGAACCCCATACTCTCTACTCACTGCAATGTTAACAAAGGTACAGAAAACTCACCGGGATTAAGGCTTACTAGCAACCACTCGAATCCAATAGCTACTCACGTCCTCGAAGAGACGTTCACCAATATAACTCAAACTTTCCACAATCAATAGAAATTAGCCATGAATAGATAAATAACAACAAGCAACTCATTTATGCACACAACTCGATGTACTTGCAACCATTCCCTTAACCTTTTAATCATCATAGACATTTTCATAACATGAAGCACCCGCTAGTTGTATCCAAGCAAAGCTTACCTCTTGCGTATTCATCGGCAATTACATACGCTAAGAACAACCAATCGATTAATCCTCCTAGCCACAATCTAGGGATGCACTTGCCTTTTCTTAGGAAGAATGAGTGGCGTGAAGAAGATGCTATGCCACTCCGAAACTATTCCACCTGAAACAACCATCGCAAAACGCTTTACAAGCCATACCCTTTTAATAATACTCTACGCTCCCAACTATAACCACGAAAGCTCCACTTTTAGGTTGACTGAGATAAAAAAAATAATCTACACTATCATACCAACAATTATCTTATTAGTTTTCATTTGGCAACTCAAAGAAAACCTGAAAGCTAGAACATCTCTTAGAATCATCATGTCAGACATAGATAGAATCTATATTCATCGAGAAGTCAATAGCCTCAACACAAAATTACAATGTCTGAGGATTCTTATTCTCATAACTCAACCATATAAGCATATTTACCCTAATGCACAAAACACGGAGATTAATTTCCAAGTCATGCAATTTGCTCACAAGGGTCCAAGATGCTAGTTAATTCACAATCACAACACACAAGAACCCAAAATGCCAAGATATGAAATATAATGCTAAACATTTCTACCGAGATTTCATATTTCTTACATGAAGCAGTGAGTAGGAAGCAAATTAGTGATTAGCCAACAACTAAATGCTATCACAGTTCAGGGAGCATGAAAATGAAACATTATGTACATAACTCAAGTCTAGTATGCATCTATGCAACTAACGAGAAGACCAAATCGCAGATAACCCTACAATTAATCACACCTCATACTTTCTTTACTCATGCTCACATCAGAAGAATAGAACTAGCAGGCATAGATATAAAGGTATGCACACAATTTAGAAATGCATCGATTTCTGCCTTCCCATCCCATGGCTCAACCTGACACATCAAAATCACTAAGATACCACATCATAAACCTTCTAGGCATTGCATCGAGCACATGGCAGGCACAAAGAAACCTCTATACTCTTAGCATACATTTCATCAAACACCTTGGCTACACTCATTCATCCACAACTAGCACTTCACCTCCACTTACCACACAAAGGGAGAGGAAGGAGGTGCCAGCCAAGGGGGAAGCAGCAGGAAGACTCCAGGGTGGCGCCAGCTGGGGCTTGGTCGCAGGGGCACCAGAGAAAAGGCGTGGAGCTGCTGCTGCCATCGAGCCATTGCTACTACTCTGCCGATTCTTCTTTGGTGGCGATGGCGTAAGGAGGAGATCGACCAGAGATGCTGCGAGGACGACAGAGTCGGTCGGTTGGGGCGAGGAGGAGACAGAGGGCAGCCGGATCTTGCTTCTTCTTCTTTGTCGGTGGTGGGTCTTGCCGCCGCTCTTGTTGAGAGGAGCCATTGGGTGAAAAGCAGTAGAGCGGCAGAAATCGGCGTTTGGGCAAGACTCAGCTGACCTCGGCAGGACTTGGCAGAAGGGGAAGGTCGGCCGATCGAAAACGGCGAATGCGGGGAATGCCGCGGCAGGATTTCGGTAGGGATGGGCAGCGATCAGCAGAGAACGACAGGAAAAATGAGAGGAGGAGATTTGGCAGAATCGAGCAATGGAGCTGGTGCACTCGGGTGGGAAAAAATCACAGACTTGGAGCTCTAGCATCCACACAAATCCAAGAGAAAGAGAGAGAGGTGGAGAGGGAATTTCCAAAACACCCTCCCAAAACCAAAACCTTTAGCACTCAACCTCCCATATGGAACAAACACCTCGGAGAAAACACGCTAGACGGCCCACCCTTGGTAAAGCACAAAGGTTGGAGCGAGGGTTCGCTATATTACACTCTCCCCCCCTTTAAGGAATTCGACCCCGAATTCGACGAATGCCAATTACAATAACAAAAAAAAGAACAAAGTCCACAAGGGACAAAACTTCTTTGCCAACTCAAAACATCCACACCAGAACTCAAAAGAGTGCAAACGGTAAACCCAAATCTCCAACTCCAACTATTAACAATACAATTTGACTTAGCTCTAACAAGTGCAACTTTTCACGCAAGAACTCAGTTAAAATTTATCAATAGGTCAAAATCTCAAAGGGCCACTGCCCAAGGTAAACGCTCACCACAGAACATTACACACCAAATTATGGAATCCTTCGCTACAACCATCTTAACCCAAAAATTCAGTTGCACGCTAGAAATGGTGACATAATTATCATCAACTTCCAAGTAGCTCACTAATAAGAGTTAAACAAGTACCACAAAGGAACCACATCAAAAGTATAATCCTCAATCATTATCCACCCAAAATCCCTCGATTCTCATTAGCAAGGCTAACCACTTCCATCCTCTTCAAATAATGCGATAAAATACACACCAAGGAGAACTCAACTTTCAAGAGAAACACTGCATTGAACTTTTATAGTTGCAATCCCGATGACCAAAGAAAACTCAATTCTCATTATTATACTCAACACTATACCATAAGCATTCACATTCTTTAACTCCGGCTAAATGCAAAAGAAATACAATTCTCTTTAAACCAAATAAACCACCCACCTCATCTTGAACCAAAAACGCTAAAATTTACGTTAGAGAAATCGGTAGAATCCACTCATCGCTCAATTTCTTTTCCAACCGAATCGCAAAGAAAAAAAAACCCGTTTCTCTATCATCATATAATTCACCTTTAACATTCTCAAATCAATACAGTAAAATTCACCTCGGGGAGAACTCCAATTAAAAGAAAAACCCCACATAAATCGCTGACAAAAGCTCTTATAAAATCAAGAAACCGATTCTCAAATTTAAGCATCTGCACCCATAACCGTTACCTTCTTCCTCAAGAGAAAAGGAAACCCGTTCCCGTCAAAACCACTTCCCCAGCAGAATCACTTACGAAACATTCACCAGATTCACACTTTGAATTACTCACCAACACATCACACAACTCTAATTCAAATCCGGCTTTCGTCAACCTAAAGTTACAAAACCCAATCTTCTTTAATTACTTTCTACTAGTTATATAACCGCTACTGGTCATAGTATCATGAAACCCAAACCAAGTCCATCTCATGACAACCAACAAGGAGAACCACATTCGCACTTCTTCAGCACAAATAACTTATCAGTTAATTTAACACAAGACGCGTGCCATCCTTTACTTCAGTTTACTAACCATGACAAACCGTTATTTATACAATCGTCCAATCCCAGCTTAAATACATCTTTTCAACATTTTCTTCGGCTTAATCAATAAACACCATTCGTACAAGGACAAAAACCCCATCGTTCATGCAACCATTCCATTTATATTCATTCTTTAATTTCACATCGAGCAGATCATTTTGTCGATCCACCATTTAATTGACTCATAAGCAACATAAATCAACAACTCTCATACCTTGGCGCTAATATACTCCGGTACTTTACATCAACATCTTACTATAATAAATTCATTCATAGAAGATTCTAGACCCCCTCAATCCTGATCAATACTAGACTTACCGGAATACAAATTCTGAATTTCCAATCAATTCCACAATTCATGACCAATGTGATAACTCTAATCAACTTTGCACTTTAGAATCACTTGCTATTCCAATTAATCATACTATACTATACAATAAATTTAGTTGCCTTTTAACAGAATCAGTAACCCTCCTTATCTGAGAGCTCAACTACTCATCATACACTTAACGCCTTGAACATCCTCGTGTCACGTACTCAACCCTCGAGGAAATCCACGATCCTTAAGCATGAGCAACAACAAAAACCATCTCTCTTTCCAGAAAAACCCAATCATAAATCACAAGAAAGTTCGGCTCCCGAATTCTCAAACTCTGACAGGAAATAACTCCTTAACAAATCTCCAGACTTACAACTTCCAGGAAGGAAAAGAGATGCATGGGAAAAACCAAATGATCAACCAAATCCTGCTCGATAAAACCTTAACACCGAAGATCCATACGACTTAAGTTTTGCACCAAATAAACTTCAGTAACTTTCTTAAATGGAGAACAACAACTACAATAATTTTCTCTACAAGTCAACCCACTATAACCAACAAAACCAAACAAAACCAACGAAACCGAACTCCAGAAGGATGAAAGCAATCCGAAGGAATTCATCACCAAACTTTCCTCTTTACCTCCAAAGGAATGAAGCCAAAAGAAACCGACCTTCTCCACTCAATCCGTAAACTATGCCGCAACCAACGACGACCCTCACCTCGAGAGGTACTCATACTTCAAAGGGGGCTTTAACCGGCCACACCAGCACCCAAGACCCTTAACATAATTAAAGTATGAGGACGAAAACATAATGATTCAAACAATCCCTTTCATAATCAAAGCAATATGCACAATAATTTAACATTCAATCATCAAAACTTAAATACAGCATTTGAGCGTAATGCAATGATACCCATACCCTCTCCTACTGTGCAAAAGAGTGTGTCAAGTTTTAAATTAGTTAGCCATTCTATATCAATTTTATTATTGCTATCCTATAGCAAAATTTTAAGTATGAATCTAAACCATGTTTCTAGGTTACCCCAAATCACAATTTTAGTTGACCCTACGGTATTTCACTAAGTTCAAGCACCACGGACCTGAAGCCCGCTCTGATACCAACTGTAACACCCTCACGTCCCTTCCATCCCGTAGATCGAAGGTGCCTACTCTTACTGTCTCGCTCCCATTCACCTTGATGAATGGGACTACGAAATAGGACTTTCGTGTTCACTACGTGTGAACACAGAGGCCACTGATCGGCATGGGTCGCCTCTTCCATTATGTATGCACAAATGCAATTTTCATGAATGAGATGCAACTTTTCATTCAATGCCAACACTAACATACCATAACCACATACATACACAGCCAAAATTCTCACATTCATAACCATAAACACTCACAGACATAAACATAGCCCAATTTCTCACATTCATAACCATCTAATCTATTCGCACACACTCAATTTCATTTCCCAAATGGGGCACAATTAAATACAGTATCCACGAACCCCATACTCTCTACTCAACGCAATGTTAACAAAGGTCTGAGAAACTCACGGGATTAAGGCTTACTAGCAACCACTCGAATCCAATAGCTACTCACGTCCTCGAAGAGACGTTCACCAATATAACTCAAACTTTCCACAATCAATAGAAATTAGCCATGAATAGATAAATAACAACAAGCAACTCATTTATGCACACAACTCGATGTACTTGCAACCATTCCCTTAACCTTTTAATCATCATAGACATTTTCATAACATGAAGCACCCGCTAGTTGTATCCAAGCAAAGCTTACCTCTTGCGTATTCATCGGCAATTACATACGCTAAGAACAACCAATCGATTAATCCTCCTAGCCACAATCTAGGGGATGCACTTGCCTTTTACCGGAAGGAGCGGAGTGGCGTGAAGAAGATGCTATGCCACTCCCGAAACTATTCCACCTGAAACAACCATCGCAAAACGCTTTACAAGCCATACCCTTTTAATAATACTCTACGCTCCCAACTATAACCACGAAAGCTCCACTTTTAGGTTGACTGAGATAAAAAAAATAATCTACACTATCATACCAACAATTATCTTATTAGTTTTCATTTGGCAACTCAAAGAAAACCTGAAAGCTAGAACATCTCTTAGAATCATCATGTCAGACATAGATAGAATCTATATTCATCAGTAAGTCAATAGCCTCAACACAAAATTCGCAATACGGGGATTCTTATTCTCATAACTCAACCATATAAGCATATTTACCCTAATGCACAAGAGCACGGAGATTAATTTCCAAGTCATGCAATTTGCTCACAAGGGTCCAGTACTCGTTAATTCACAATCACAACACACAAGAACCCAAAATGCCAGTATATGAAATATAATGCTAAACATTTCTACCAGTATTTCATATTTCTTACATGAAACAGTAGTAGGAAGCAAATTAGTGATTAGCCAACAACTAAATGCTATCACAGTTCAGGGAGCATGAAAATGAAACATTATGTACATAACTCAAGTCTAGTATGCATCTATGCAACTAACGAGAAGACCAAATCGCAGATAACCCTACAATTAATCACACCTCATACTTTCTTTACTCATGCTCACATCAGAAGAATAGAACTAGCAGGCATAGATATAAAGGTATGCACACAATTTAGAAATGCATCGATTTACGCCTTCCCATCCCATGGCTCAACTCGACACATCAAAATCACTAAGATACCACATCATAAACCTTCTAGGCATTGCATCGAGCACATGGCGAGCACAAAAAACCTCTATACTCTTAGCATACATTTCATCAAACACCTTGGCTACACTCATTCATCCACAACTAGCACTTCACCTCCACTTACCACACAAAGGAGAGGAAGGAGGTGCCACCAAGGGGAAGCAAAGAGAAGACTCTGTGGTGGCGCCACCGGGCTTGGTCGCAGGGCACCAGAGAAAAGGCGTGGAGCTGGCCGCCATCGAGCCATTCTTGTTGCTACTCTGCGATCGCTGCTGGGTGGCGATAAGCGAAGGAGGAGATCGACCAGAGATACCTGCAGGGACGACAGAGTGTGATCGGTCGGGCGAGGGAGGAGACGGCAATTTGGATCTTGTTTCTTCTTCTTGTCGATGGTAGGTCTTTGCCGCCGCTGCTGAGAGGAGCCTACTGGCCGAAACAGTAGGAGCGGCAGGAAATCGGCAGGCGTTTGGGCAAGACTCAGCAGCCTCGGCAGGACTTCGGCAGGAGCTGGGGAAGGCCGCCAACCCGAAAAGCGAGGAATGCCGGCGAAGCGGCGCGCCGCACAGATTTCGGTAGGGATGGGCAGCGATCAGCAGAGAACGGCAGGGAAAAATGAGAGGAGGAGATTTCGGCAGGAATCCAGGCAATGGAGCTGGTGCACTCGGGTGGGGAAAAAAATCAGCAGACTTGGAGCTCTAGCATCCACACAAATCCAAGAGAAAGAGAGAGGGTAGGTGGAGAGGGGAATTTCCAAAAACACCCCTCCCAAAACCAAAACCTTTAGCACTCAACCTCCCATATGGAACAAACACCTCGGAGAAAACCTGCTAGACGGCCCCAGCCCGCCCGACTGAAAGCACAAAGGTTGGAGCGAGGGTTCGCTATATTACAAAAAGACTGTGTGCGCTAAGTGCGATGGTATGCACTACTAGTGGTGAGAAAGGTGTGGAAGAACTTCAAGAGTACGCTTTTCAAGGAATATGTCAATAAGGACAGGACTCCCTTCTCTAAGTACAGGTTTATTGTTGACGACGTATGGCAAGGTTTTGTTGAGGTGAAGACGACGAACGAATTCGTGCATCAAAGTGAAGCTCACAAGACCCTGCAGGCAAGGAACACCCACTCCCACAGACTTGGCACCAGTTGGTATGTGAGGAAGAGGGTGCAATGGGAGAGGGAGGGCGAGGAGGCCTCCATGCCATTTGCATCTATTGCCGACCAGCGTGCCTGAGACTGGTTAAGAGCAAGGTCAAGTGTTACGTTTTTCGGCACTGTCTCCTTTACAAACCCCACAGACGAGGAAGACTGCCAACACCTGGTAAAATATCGACTACCAATTTTGTACTTAATTAGTATATAACTTTGTAAGTGAAATAACTTGTGTCAGGACCCGAATTTGCAAATCCGGACCCTCTGTGTTTCAGCACTATTCCAGGATCACGATAGTGCACACAGTTTCAACATCGGTACATATCACAGACATATCCAACGAAATAATAAGTACTTTAATTAAATACTCAAACTAGTTGATTGACCTTATGGTCAAGTTACAAAGATACGCCTCGCAGGGCGAAGGATTATTAAAATATTCAAATACAGCGGAAATAAAATAAACTCGTGGTGCCAACCAATTTGCCACAGTAACGATCGGGCTCGCTCCTAGTTCGCTCGGCTCCTCGATACTCCTCCTCTGACGAGGGTTGCTTCTTCTTCAACTGAAGTTGTGTTGTTGTGGGATGAGTACTTTGAGCACTCGACAAGTCATGCATGCGAATGCAATTCTAATATTCTACGTGCATGGCTTAGTACAAAGGATAGGCTATGGTTTATGTGCGAGACTGACATTCAAGAATAACATAATAATTTGCAAAGCGATAAATAATAAGAATAGTAGCTTTCACAATATTTCAATTGTAAATCACATTTCCATCCTATGTCAAGTTCCTCATTACCAACCCAAGCATTTTCCATAAACAATTCATTTTTATGAAAATCTAACCTTTGACCGTAATCATAGAAGCGATGCTCATTACTGTGAGCACGGCTATTGAATAGGTTGTACACTCTGCAGAGGTTATACACTTTACCCACAAGATACTGTCAAATACCACCAAGGCAAAT
Source organism: Guadua angustifolia (assembly GCA_036346375.1). NCBI lineage: Eukaryota > Viridiplantae > Streptophyta > Magnoliopsida > Poales > Poaceae > Guadua > Guadua angustifolia. Next base: position 159,848 of record JAYEVE010001401.1, on the reverse strand, counting down.
AACCGTAACAAGCCTTTCCAAAGTTCCATCTAAACTCAAGATCGCCGCTAAGGTTTCAACACTTGGAGGGACTGGTTACCACACCCAGGCCCCCTCTTGCGCCATGTGAGTTCTCATTCCGCTTCTCGGGCCTCACACCCCACAGACAGTACCAAAGAATAGATTTCCCAGTTTACTCAGCTAAGCCCGTCCCATTACGGAGCTTGTGGTTGTATGGAAGACTCAGTTCAAATGCTTGCAAGGTTAAGTCCTTAATTGACCGAGGCAAGACTAACCAGGTGTAACACAAATATCCATGACCAATAAAAACCAACAACAACCGCCCAGTTGCCACTCTTGGCCCACCAGAAACAACCTTGCCATTTGCCCTAGTCTAAATCATTTTCCCACCCCGGTTCTTTACCATTGCACCATGTGCCATCATCAACTCAATAACACATGTCTCATTCACAAATCATGTTCCATATCTCATTAAGTCAATATTTACTTTGGTATTCCAAAATCATGATATGTCCACGTGGCAGGGCTAAGCATACTACTTCGGTCTACTCAACCCATGTTGGCAATTTATTAATGTCCAACTATTAATCCATAACCTAGGGTGACAAAGGATTCATGGCCTACAATTATATACGACAAGGTGGCATACAGCAACTAGGTATTTAACTAATCCCAAAATTTATTCAAGTCATTTCTATCAAATTAGCATGCAATAGTTTAAATCAAAGTAATTTTCTCTAATAGGTTCAACATGATCAAACACAACTTGCCTTCAAAAAGTGCTGGCTCTGGTTCCTGAGCTTGCTCCTGGGTCAGAACTTCTCCCTCGAAACCGTCGGGGACTTCAACGTCTACGCGTAACGTATGCACAAAACACTAAAATAAATAAACAGTATACAACAGTACTCAAAAATTCAATTAAAATTCATAAACAGAAAGATCACAATTTTACAAATTTATAGAAATTGGAATCACTCAAATCGGAGTTAAAACGCAAAAGTTATAAGCATTTGAAGTTTCAAAATACATTTTAAATCAATAAACCGAATTAAATAAACATTTTTCTTTTCGGAAAATAATTATTACGTCATCTATGACACGTGTCGCCACCACAGAACGACACGTGGCCTTGCTGACGTCAGCCCTGACCGGCTCCCGTGATGACGTCAGCATGACGTCATCGTGACGTCAGCACGACTCGGTCAACTCGCTGACAAGTGGGTCCCACCGTGACGTCAGCAAGACGTCAAAGGTGACGTCACACGCCGCGGCGTCGCGGGCCGACGGGTGGGCCGTGCTGTCGGCGTCTCATGCGCATGAAGACATAGTGCGGCCCGACATGTGGGTCCATGCCGTCGGCGACTCATGCGCCAAAGGCTCGTGCGGTGAGACTGACATGTGGGTCCGCCTTGTCGCCACGCGTACGCGAACGGCGACGTGGCACGACGGTGGCCCTCGAATTTGCATCTAACGGTGGAGTTTTGAAGGTGGGGTTTACTGTTTTCAAGGCGACGTGGCCGAATCAGGGTCGTTGATGCGCGATCGGACGGCTGTGGGAACTCGGCGCGGCGACGATGGCGTGACGGCGAGGTCTCACCGGAGCGGAGGAAGACGACGTGGCCGGCGGCGTTTCCGTGCTTCTCCGGCGCGAAGAAGTAGCCCTCCCGACGCGCTTGATGTGAGGAACTCAAGGACCAACGGCGACGGCGAGGGTCATCGGCGGCAATGAACGGCTCGAAGAAGTCTGTGGATGGTCTCGGGACTCGGCGAGCTCGTCGGCGAGGCAACAAGGCGTCAGCGATGAGAAGTGTACGGAGGGTGCGGCGCGAGTGAGGATCACGACACGGTGGCGGCGCTTAAATAGTGCCCTCGACGTCCGTGAAAATCGCGGAAACCGAGGCCCACACGGCCGGGCGCGAATCCGACGGAAATCGGGTTGGGTGGCGTGGCGCGATGAGAGCCGTCGGATGAAGATCGAAATTCGCGGCGTTAGGGTTTTTCCGAGCGGGCCGCAAAAGATTCGCCCAAGATCGTTCATCGATTTTTAATTCTTTTTCGATTAAAAATAATCCCGAAAATAAAGTAATTTATTTGGGGCATTAAAAATATCAGAAAAAATCTGGAAAAATTCCCAAAAATATTTTAAGACATTTGTGACTCAAATAAAATATTTTCAGCAAAACTTTATTTTAACTTTTCCATTATTTAATTAATTTGATAAATGGCTTAATTCAAAATAAATTCAAATAATTCCAAATAAATTCAAATAAATCCAAATAAATTCCAGAAATTCCCAAAAATTCAAAATACCATTTAAATGCAATAAAAGCAAAAATTGGGGTGTTACAACTTGTCAGGATCTTGTAGATAGCATTGAGTACACAATCTTCTGAGGGCACTTTTTGCGGACACGGAGAAAGATGTACTCTCCACGGCCTAGGGAAACAAGGAACACCCTGGTTACATGCAAGACATAGGGGTTTTTGTTCCCTCAAAAAGGGATTCTAGACAACTCCAACAAATAGCGAGTAGAAAGAGAACCAAAGCAGAGCGAGAGGAACGACTAGTACAAAAGATTGAGGAAAGACTGAGAGAAAAATTCAATAATAAGATAAGAAGCCTAGAGGAATGGCTCAATGATCAGGACTACAGATAGCCTACGCAAGTTCTAGATGTATATGCGCAAATCAGCCCCATTACCAAAAAGAGTAGCTGTGCGTCTGTCACTCCCATAGATGAACATGGCAAATTTCTAGTCTGTGATATCAATGTACTTATATATATGTCTTGAATGCTCCAAACAAATAGCCGTTGGATGCGTGAACTAATTGTGTACTGTTATGTAGGTGGCCACGCGGTGCACTCTACAAGTGAGACTTGCCCATGGTGCCATTCTTCTTCTAGCTGCTTGGGGGCTTACGTATCCGTCCATTGAAGGGGCACTGGTGCACGGTACCCTGGTGGCACTGAGAGTCATGAAGGTTAATGTGGATGGTATACATGATAGTTTCAAGACCGTCCCGCTATCGATGCCCCCAAATGACAAGATCATGACACTGGGGATGCCATTCGCACTTTCATCTAGTGATCTAGTAGCGACATCTCCCTGGATGCTCGTCCTCCATCACTGAAGCTACCCCAACTGCCTGAGTTGTCTGCTACACCTCACTAGGCCATCAAATCGGCTCCCGTGCCTTGCATCAAAGGATTTTCAGTGGTATGGTGCCCACTCATCTCCTATGAAGACTCCCTATAGCAGAAAGCAAGTCAAGGGCAAAACAAAGCAAGATCACGGAGGAATTGGACTATCCAATTGCCCCGCTAGCCCGAGTATACCAGTTAGGAGAGCCTTTTGTAATGGGAGAGTGTCTAAAGGACCTTTCTATAGCTTGCGTTAGATTGCATAATTGGTGCACGGAACAAGCTAAAAAGCCTGTGCAAGACCGCATAACGAGTATCTCGGTCATCTTCAAGCCTAAGCATCTGTTCAATGAGTCAATGGGGGCTTCTTTAAAACCGACTTCAAGGACATGTTTGACATCTTCAACCTCGATGCCCTCAACACCGCACTCTTGAGATGCTGGACATTGTAAGTGTGTGCAATCACAGTCTACATTCGTGCAATACTGATAATTGTCATATATATATAACTCAATGCTTCTGTATATATAGATACATGATCCGTGCACAGAGACAAGACAAACAATCGATGGGTTTGCTGGACCCATACATAGTCTCCAAGCAAACAATAGACAAAGATTTACAATTTGTCGATAAATACATCGGAGAGGCCTTGGCGGCTCAAAAAGATAAAGAGTTCATAATTTTACCGCACAACCTATGGTAAGTGCTGTATTATTTGCTATACTTTGATTTGTACTTTTTTAATTGACCATGCCGACATACCTATGTGTAGGTTTCACTGGGTTCTCATTGTAATTAATTCATCCACGAATTGAGTTATTTACCTTGATTCCTTACAGGGTAGCAGCCACGATTTAAATCCTATGGCAAAATTACTCAACAGGTAATTAATCATGTTTTCTCCATAAATAACATGGTCGTGTAGGTTGTTCAAGGTGTACGTTACTGATAGAATGGTTGAGGCTAACCTTTTCCAATCACAAAGTTCTTTTAGAGTGTACAAATATTATGGAGGGCCTTCCGGCAAGGACAGAGGGAAGCTGAAGTACGATTTTAAGTTTTTTGTATCCGCTATACACAATAATATTATATAAACTATGTAATAATGACTCTGGAACTAACCAACTCTATATTTGCAAAGCCACCAAAGAGGAAAGGAAATAACCACTATGGATTTTACGTTTACCTTAACATGAAACTCCTCGTCACTAGCGAATTTATGGACAGCTTTGTGCCTTCTTGCTCAGTCAAGTCTTAAATCTAAAGGGTGAGTTCTACACTCCATTATAACTTCAGGAGTTATATTTTTTCTGAATTACCATTTGGGTTAATTGTCTATGGATTTGTGAAATGTAGTTGTGCATTCAATTAATTGGTTAATAGTATTGAGTTCCATTTGGTTAATAAGAAGTGTCGTGCAATATTATTCTATATGTAATCTGCTTTGCGCTGTGATGTAATCTGAGTTGATTGCTAAAATGGATATAATGTTTGTAATCTGAAATGGGTGTATTGCTTGTAACCTGAAATGGATGTAAATGCTTGTAATGTGAGTTTAGTTAATTTGTAATCTACCTTTCTATAGAGGGCAGGGCTAGCATTTCCTGAGGCTAGCCAATAAATAGAAAAAGGGTTGTTTGTGGGAATATTTATCACAGACAGTTTTTATTTTAAAAATCGTCTATGATGTAACCATGTAATAGATGGTTTCAAACTAAAATCGTCTATGATATCATTACTTCACAGACGGTTTATAATTAAAAACCATCTCTGATGTTTGTATATCATAGACGGTTTTAGTTTGAAATTGTTTGTGATCTGTTCTATTACAGACGGTTCATAAACCGTCTGTGATATGCCGTAACATCACTGACACATGGTTACAGATGGTTCGGGAAACCATCTATGATGATGGTTCTGAACCATCCGTGATGACCTTTCTGTAGTAGTGAATATCACGCCCAATTCGGATGGCCCCGCAGCATTTTCAAATGCTTGCTGATCTCTATCATCGGATGGCTGAAAACTTAGTGTTTCTCAATGAGGCGAGCTTCCTGGTAACCGAAGAACCTAGAAGCTATTCTAAAGCACAAAAGGATATGTGCTGGCATTGGGCAATGGCAGAAGAGAAAAAATCCATTGAGGATAATGAGTCTTGGGAAATCATTTACTGAGTGGGCACCATGACATTGGTTTGAAGTGGGTTTACAAAATCAAGAAAGACTCACAGGAAGCTGTGGTAAAACACAAGGCTCATCTTGTTGCAAAAGGATATGTGCAAAAACAGAGGATGGATTATGAAGAAGTTTTCGCACTTGTAGCATGAATGGGGTCAGTGTGCCTCCTGATTTGATTAACAGCTCATGAAGGGTGGGAGGTACATCATACGGATGTGAAATCGGCTTATCTCAATGGCGAACTTGAGGAAGAAGTATATGTATCTCAACCACTTAGTTTTGAGGACAAGAATAATTTGTACAAGGTCATAAAGCTAAAGAAGGCTCTCTATGGGTTGAAACAAGCTCCAAGGGCATGGAACTCAAAACTTGACACTATTCTCATATCGCTAGGTTTTGAGAGAAGTCCTTTAGAACATGCCCTATACAGGAAAGGTAATGGCTCTTCAAATCTACTTATTGTTGTGTATGTAGATAATTTAATAATCACAGGTGCACAACCACAAGAAATCATCAAATTTAAGGGTGAGAAGATGAAGCTATTTAAGATGAGTGATTTGGGTATGCTAAGCTATTATCTTGGCATAGAAGTGCAACAGACAAGTGAAGGCATCAAGATGAATCAATCGGCTTATGCATTCAAAATTCTTGAAAAGTGCAGCATGGTGGATTGCAACCCTTGCAAGGTTCCCATGGAAACAAGGCCCAAGTTGAGCAAGGCATGTAATGCTCCTTGTGGAATATGCGGGCCTTGGATACCTACTTAAGGGGTCGTCCGGACCCCCTTTGAGGGGATGGGCTGGGCCAGATATACAAAAGAAGGACCTTCCAGAAGATCCAGTCGTATGCAGCAGAGGAAAAGATCGGGAGAACGGGGTGACAAGTTAGGTGGGCAGCACCAGACCCCCTGCGAAGGGCGGCTCTGCGCCTGCATGCTGCTGTACACGGTCGGCCATGCACAAGACAGTCTATCCTCTGCGCCCAACCGCCGTCTCTGCTGTGCTTCACCAACCCCAGCTACTGTACACAGGCGACCCTCCTCTACTGTATAAAGAGGAGGGGAGCTTCGAGAGAAAGGGGGAGAACTTGTAAGAAAGAACACGCTTCCATACAACCAGAAACACCGAACGCAGGACTAGGGTATTATCTCAATCGGAGAGCCCGAACCTAGATAAATTGCCTTGTGTCTTGCATTACCATCAAGCTCAGATCTTCCGCCTTGCCCTATTCGTTCTTCTTTATTGCCGATCATAACCATCGACACTCCTCTTACTGAAGCTACTTTCTATAGGAGTATTGTGGGAAGTCTCAAGTATCTAGTGCATACAAGGCCTGACATTGCATACTCGGTTGGTTATGTGAGTCATTTCATGGAGGCTCCAATCACTGAACATTTAGCAGCCATGATACATATATTGTGTTACATTAAAGGTACGCGCAATATGGGTTGCTATTATGAGAGGAAGAAGGAGCAGCAGCCCCATTTGATTGGGTACAATGATAGCGACATAGCAGGAGACATCGATGATCACAAAAGTACAACCGGTGTGCTGTTTTTTGCTTGGAAAGAGTTTGATTAGTTGGCAGTCCCAAAAACAGAAGGTGGTGGCGTTGTCAACTTGTGAAGCCGAATATATAGCAGCTACAACCTTAGCGTGTCATGGAATTTGGTTTGGGTGGCTTCTTGGTGATCTGTTTAAGAAAGAGACTAGCTGCGCAGTTATGAGAGTTGACAACAAATCTGCGATTAGAAGATCAGCTTGCCAATATTCTGATGAAACCGTTTAGACACATCATGTTCTTGGAGTTGCGCAAAAGAATTGATCTAATTGAGATCTTGCTGGATGCAACAAGATTAGGGGGTGATTTGTTAAAAAGTAATCTTGTGCATGGAAGTTCAGAGCTAGAAGTTTGAGTCAATTCTGTTGTCGGCTAAAAAACAGTGTCCAATTCAGTTTTGGCTTGTCTCAGTTTCGGTTTTATCCGAACTTCTAACTCCAGAGTCGTGTGTTTTCAGATATGTTTTTCAGTTTTGTTGTGGACTAGATAAATGTAGTCTAGATGAAGTTTAGTTCAGGTGTTGGCGTTTAACTCAACATGTATCGGAGGTAGACTATAGAGTTTGCTAGTTTTGATTGTCTTGCCCGAAGAAAAAACAGTATTCTATCCGGTAAGAGTTTTGAAGAGTTTGTTTAGTCCGGTAGGATTAATGAGTCCAGATTTTTTTTGTGTAATTGCATCTTTATTTGCTTTATAAGTAAAAGAGAAAAACAGAAAACGCTGCAATTGTGCAGCACCAAAAATCAGTTTCTCAGTTCTTCCTATTGCTTTGCCTGAAACTTGCTGTCGTAAGTTTCAACTCCAGGAAGCAGCGTTTGTTCCTGTATTGCGTTGCTGTTTTTCTGTCTTACAGAGAATAGAACCTGAGAATACAGAGGAGAGATCGTTTCTCGCAGGAAGTTTACCGACAATACTGGTGAGGCGTATTTTCGGCAGTACAGGGAATTAATCTGACGACACAGAGAACAATTATGTTGATTCAGAGATGCGTTCAGACATCAAGCCGAGAAGTTTTTCTGACAGTTATTTTATCCCTTCTAGTAAGTCTCTCAACAATAGTGGTTGAACAAAGAGGAAAAGATGCGGAGGTGCATATCTATGGTTGCACCCATTATAGCGTAAGGGATTGCCGAGAGACCAGTGAGCCACCTGTCCCCCAAGGCGATTTTGCAAAAAAGCCCCTCCAATTCTTCGAATTACGGATAGGTCCTTACGGATTACAAATAGGTTCTTCGCGATTTTTTGTGAGGACAAGATTTTTTTCCCTTAATCGCGTTTGGGTCCCTCGTGCGCTGTTTTACGAAAAAAACCTCCCGTTAAATTCAAATCGAGAGCAAGCCCTTTTTTAATTTTTCGGGATAGCGAACAGGTCCAAAAAAATAACAAAAAGGCCCTTGCTTCTTACGTCTAGGTCCTTTCTCCGTTTTCCCAAGGAAAAATGTTTTCGTCACTTTTCTAATTTTTAAGAAACGGAATCAAAAAACAAAAAAAATGTGCCGACCAAAAAACCAGATTCGTCGAAGATTTATAGCGATTCGTGGATTCGTCCCGGGTCCGAGCAGCCTTTTAAAAAAGGAAATACATAGAAAAAACCGGCCGTACTTTCCTTTTAAAAAACAAAAAAAACACAGACTCGACCGCAATTTTCTAAAAAAAACACGCATCGACAAAAAAAACATAGATTCGTCGAAGGTTTATAGCGACTTATGGATTTGCCAACAGATCATAACCGCAGGCTTTTTAAAAAAAAAACGTAGATTCGTACATAGATTTATAGCGACCCATAAATTCGCCGGCGGGTCCTAACGACCCATTTTTTTTTATCAAAAAACCAGATTCGTCGAAGGTTTATAGCGATTCGTGGATTCACCCACGGGTCTGAGCTGTCTTTTAAAAAAGGAAATACATAAAAAACCGACCGTACTTTTCTTTTAAAAAAACAAAAAAACACAGATTCGACCGCAATTTCCTAAAAAAAACACGCATCGACAAAAAAACACAGATTCGTCAAAAGTTTATAGCAACTTATGGATTTGCCAACGGGTCATAACCGCGGTTTTTTTTTAAAAAAAATGTAGATTCGTTCAGAAATTTATAGCGACCTATAGATTCGCCGGCGGGTCCTAACAACCCATTTTTTTAGCAAACACAAAAAACAAAAAAACGATCAAATATCCCGAAATGCGTAAAAAAACAACCACGGTTTCTAAAAAACACGGATTCGTTCTGAGCAGCCTTGACAGTGGCCGCTATTATTGCTAGTACTATATATTAAAGTGGCGAGGTTTGGAGAGCAATAGGGGGTGCCACCTCACCCCCCCTCGCAAAAAAGCCCTCTGAAAAATTAGAAATTGCATTTAGATCCTTTCGACGGTTTTTTAATAAAATAGATCTGAAAAATATTAAAATTACATTTAGGTTCCTCCGCGGTTTACATTTTGGTCCTCTCGGTGATTTATAGCGGAACGAACCTCGGGAAAAAACTTTAGGTCCCTCTACAGTTTAAAAAACACAGATTCGTCGAAGGTTTATAGCAACCCATAGATTCGCCGACAGGTAGTAACCGCGGTTTTAAAAAAAACACAGATTAGTCGAAGGTTTATAGCAGCCCATAGATTCGTCGACGGGTCCTAACAATACCGTCTTTTAAACAAATACGAAAACAAAAAATACGACTAAATTTCCCGAATTACACAAAAAAAAGCAGCCATACTTTTCTTAAAAAAAAACACAGATTCATCGAATCTATACTATATATTAAAGTGGTGAGGTTTGGAGAGCAATAGGGGGTGCCACCTCACCCCCCTCGCAAAAAAGCCCTCCGAAAAATTAGAAATTGTATTTAGATCCTTTCGGCGGTTTTTTAATAAAATAGATCTAAAAAATATCAAAATTACATTTAGGTCCCTCCGCATTTTACATTTTGGTCCTCCTGGTGGTTTATAGCGAAACAAACCTCAGAAAAGAAACTTTAGGTCCCTCTACAGTTTAAAAAACACAGATTCATCGAAGGTTTATAGTAACCCATAGATTCACCGACGGGTAGTAACCGCAGTTTTCTAAAAAAAACACAGATTAGTCGAAGGTTTATAGCAGCCAATAGATTCGCCGACGGGTCCTAACAATACCCTTTTTTAAACAAATACGAAAACAAAAAATACGACCAAATTTCCCGAATTACACAAAAAAAGCAGCCATACTTTTCTTTAAAAAAACATAGATTCATCGAATCTATACTATATATTAAAGTGGTGAGGTTTGGAGAGCAATAGGGGGTGCCACCTCACCCCCCTTGCAAAAAAGCGCTCCGAAAAATTAGAAATTGCATTTAGATCCTTTTGGCGGTTTTTTAATAAAATAGATCTGAAAAATATGAAAATTACATTTAGGTCCCTCCGCGGTTTACATTTTGGTCCTCCCGGTGGTTTATAGCGGAACGAACCTCAGGAGAAAAAACTTTAGGTCCCTCTACAGTTTAAAAAACACAGATTCGTCGAAGATTTATAGCAACCCATAGATTCGCCGATGGGTAGTAACCGCAGTTTTCTAAAAAAAAACACAGATTAGTCGAAGGTTTATGGCAGCCCATAAATTCGCTGACGGGTCCTAACAATACCCTTTTTTAAATAAATACGAAAACAAAAAATACGACTAAATTTCCCGAATTACACACAAAAAAACAACCATACTTTTCTTAAAAAAACACAGATTCATCGAAGATTTATAGTAGCCCATAGATTCGCCGACGGGTACTAACCGCGGTTTTTTCAAAAAAAATACAGATTCGTTGAAGGTTTATAACAGCTCATGGATTTACCGGTGGGTCTTACCGATCCATTTTTTAAAAAAATACAAAAAGCGAAAATACGACCAAATTTCTCAAATTTTTCACGTTACATCATCGTGCGCGACGCGGCGTAGTGCGTTATTTTAGCTAGTATTTATGTAAATATAATGACAAACAAAAGCACGTAGGCGCATACACATGTTAGGCAGTACAACATCAAAACCTGAATTAATTTCTCTCTAATGGCGCACACCTTCCCCTCAGAAGGCAAAGACGCCAGCGACTGCGACGGCGGCAGCGACGGCCGCAGCAGGGAACCCCGCGAGGACGGAGGCAGTGGTGGCGCCGCTGGTGCCGGCGTCATCACCCTCCGTGGCGCCGGGGGGCGCGTCGCTGAGCTCCGGCTTGGGCTCGGTCATGGTGGTGCCGATGGGTGCCCCGACGGGCGCGGCCTCCTCATCCTCCAATGCATCGTCAGCGACGGGCCCGTCGGCGCCGTCGAACGAGCCGAGCGGGGTGTCCGCCACGGGTGTCAGGATGGTCGGCTTTGACTCCTCGGAGGAGGAGGCAGACGCGGCAGTGACAACCGCCGCGACAACAGCGGCCAGGAGGAGGAGGACGACGGTGCGGGATCTTGCCATTGCGCAAACCAGTGCCAATGAAATGAAGTTTTTGTTAGATCGATGAAGAGAGGCTGCAGGCACGTCGGTACGTATATAGTTGTAGGCTGCATGCAAGGCGTAGAGACGGAGGACGAGGTGTGTCCGTGCGTGCATGCACGGTATCGCACGCAGAGGAATTGGCGGGGTTAGAGAAGAAGAAAACGGGTGGTACCGAGCTGACCGTTGTGTGGGTGGTGGAGATTCAGGCGACGAGGGAGGCGCCGAGGTGAGACCGCGGCAGCGCGCGCGGCCGGCTTCCTCGCGCGGCCTGTCGCACACGTTTAACTGGCTGGCGCCAGGCGCACATGTAATTATTTACGTAGTCGCGCGCACGCGTCGTATCCATGGATGTATGAGTGCCGGTATCATCTTGTCTGGATTCACATCCTGTACTATACCTTCAATAAAGACAGGGATGAACAGTACAATATTAAGCAGTTGCACCCCAAATACAAAGCATTCCTGTACCGGCAGTGAAGTTTGTGCTAAATGACCGAATGAATGTATCCGCTCGCGAGTCTGATCAAAGAGTAGCCGGGTTCATTGTGCTCTTCTGTCATGGACTACAAGAGGCTTTGGCTGCACATAGCGTGGAAGTGGGCTGGACGTGGGCCGGCCCAGCTAAGAGCAGGAGCATTACAAGAAGGAAGCAGCAGCCTGGGAGGAGAGGATGAGCAGAACCAGAACCACTCTCTTCTTCATTTCCCTTCCTCTGTTTTGTCTCTTCTTTCCAGTTCTTCTTCTCAGAAAACATTCTCTATTCTCCCCCAATCTTCCCAAATACTTGTAATTGGTAATCAGAGATAACAGGATCACAACATTTGGTATCAGAGCCAAGTGACCACTGCTATGGCATCAGTAGAGAGTCAACTGGAGGGAATGAACGCTCTTTTGAGGCAAATTCTGGACGGCGTCCATGGGGTGAAATCGGAAATCACCAAGGTGCGATCCGCGGTCGACGCGGTGATGGAACATGTGGAGGTGTTGGAGTCGCGTTATGAGGCCACTCCTTCCGTGGGAACATCAGCACAAATCACAACTGCAGCGACGTTGGCCCATCCTATGCTGTTCGTCCCTCCCCAAGCAGCCCCGCCGTCTCCCGTGCTCATCTCTGCCCCGGATCAGGCCTCCCAGGACCCGTCGCAGCCTCAAGCGGAGGAGATGGCTGCTCCGCTCATCAACGACCCAGCCACCAAGCGTATGGCCACCCGCTTCGTCCTCAACCAGGACCGCGTCGACCTCGCGGCGCACGTTCCCGGCGCTGGCCTCCGCGTCGCCTTCCAGGGCGCGCCCGGTGCCTACAGCGAGTTCGCCGCCAAGACGGTGCTTCCGGGCTGCGACACCGTGCGGTGGCACGTGTTCGAGGACGCCGTGGTAGCCGTGGTCAGCGGCGCAACCGACCGCGCCATACTTCCCGTGGAATCCACCCTGGAGGGTACGGCGCTGCGGAACTACGACCTACTCCTGCGGCACGACCTGGTGGTGGAGCAGGAGATCAGCCTGTTCGTGCATTACTGCCTCCTGGCCATGCCCGGCGTGCACTCTGCTCAGGTTCGCTGGGTGATTAGCCACCCCATGGCGCTCGTGCACTGCGCCAAACCCAACGCCGGCGCCACAGGCTTTGAGACTGTGTTTTGGCTTCCTGTTCTGTTTTGTGCACACCAGGTGTTTGAGGAAATACCTGAGATGACTGTACTCCTTGCTGGTTATCTGACGCCCGTGCCACCACATCCTCCGGATCCATCTCCGACCTGGGCACTCAAGCTTCATGGGAGCACTCAAGCTGTGATTGCTGACAATGCGGGAGACAATGTTGGTGAGAAGCATGTAATAGCAATCGGACTGCAAACAGATCTGCGAGTTTCTACTGGACTGATCGACATGTACTGCAAGTGTGGGAGCGTTGAGCTGGCTAGGAAAATATTTGATGATATTACCAATAAGGACGTAGCTACCTGGAGTGCCATGATTAACGAGTATGCTTGTAATGGAGAAGGCCGTGAGGCTCTCGTCCTTTTCAAAGAAGATGCCGATGAAGGTGTTCAACCAGATGCCATTGTCTTTACTCATCTATTACCAAAGATGCAACCATTCGGTTTAATAGATGAAGGTCTTCAGTCTTTCACAGATGCCGTGGAATATGGTGAGATTGCTGGAATGGGATCGGATCTTCTATTCTCTTGGAGGCGTGGGAATATGTCTCATTATCATGAAGACAATGTTGAGGAGATGTGTGATGATGATGACGAGTCAGTCGATGACATGGAGGAAGAAACTGATGGGCTGATGGTTAACGACCCTGTGTTGAGAACAAGAAAGCCCCTTCCTGTCGAGTTGGGACCTGGTATTCTTGGGAAAATTTTGGATGGAATCTAGCGCCCTCTAATAACTATTGCTGTTAAATCTGGAGATGTGTACATTCCTTGTGGTGTTTTAGTTCCTTCCCTTGACAAAGATGCATTGTGGGAATTTCAGCCAAGTAAGCTGGGTGTTGGAGATGCCCTCACAGGTGGAGATCTATATGTTACTGTCTTTGAGAACACTTTGATGCAACACCATGTTGCCCTTTCACTTGGTTCTATGGGGAAAGTAAGTTACATGGCGCCAGATGGTCAATACAGCCTGCAGGATACAGTGCTTGAATTGGAATTTCAGAGCATCAAAAAGCAATTTACTATACTTCAAACATGGCCTGGGCGTTCACTACGGCCCGTGTGGTCAAGGCTTGCTGCGGATACACCTCTTCTTACGGAACAACGTGTACTTGATGCTTGGTTCCCCTCAGTTCTTGGAGGAACATGTGCTATTCCTGGAGCTTTTGGTTGTGGAAAACTGTCATTAGTCAGCGCTTGAGGGAATGATGTTCGCTCTTGGCTATCTTGACCTCCGTGACATCCTCTCTGTTGAGATGGTGTAGGTCATTGCATTCGGTCAGTCCGTAATGACCCCTTATTGTGGAAGAGCATCCATATTGAATCACATTTGAGCAAGAAGATTTACGATGCTGATCTTCTATGTCCGATACGAAGTCCACAGTGCTTTGCGTTGCCTAAACCTTGTGGGCTGCATAAACATCACTGATCGTGGATTGAAGGCTGTTTTAGAAAGTAATCCAATGTTAACAAAGTTGGGCATTTTGGGTGTGCGAGGTTAACTATAAATGGTCTTATTGCCGCCTCAAGTCATTTATTATGAAAGCAATGGGCGGTATTAAGAACCTCGAGTTGGAGATCTCTTCGCTTACCAAAAGAGAATTATGAGGAGTTATTATCCTTGTTGAACATTGACCGGATGCGGGGCGTGCGATCCGGAGCCACGATTCTTTCATGCTAATCGACAATGCTGTTTAGTGCTATTTTTCCAAGGGAGATACAACGTCGGCTTCGATGTGGTTCCTCTATGTCTGCTTACATCGCTACCGCTTGGTTGTCCTCCATATGTGGACGGCCGCTTGTCTGCTGCTCCAAATGTGGAAGCATCACATGCACCGGGTGCTTTGGGATCCAGTGGTCGTAGAACACGAGCACAACGCCAACAAAGAATTGTGATGGGCTGGTGCTTTGCTTTTTATATTCGGATGCTTGACGAAAAAGAGAACAAGGTGGAACTATCGCTCCATTGTGAAAGATGATGCTGGACCGTATATCGAGGAAAATGGATTGATGGTAGTCATGCTTGGGTTGCTACTGTTGGTATGTCACATTGTTCGCTTGGCGCCGATACCATCGGCTTGGGGCAAGCCGCATTTCAACGGGAGGGGAATGTCATGGACTACAAGAGGCTTTGGTCGCACATAGCGTGGAAGTGGGCTGACGTGGGCGCCCAAATGAGAGCAGGAGCATTACAAGAAGGAAGCAGCACTGGAGGAGAGGATGAGCGAACCGAACCACTCTCTTCTTCATTTCCTTCCTCTGCTTTTGTCTCTTCTTTCCAGTTCTTCTTCTCGAAAACATTCTCTATTCTCCCTAATCTTCCCAAATACTTCTAATTGGTCATCGAGATAACAGGATCACAACATCTTCTTCCTGAAAATGGTTGGAATGACACGGCGCACTGTTGCGCCTCATCTAGCTAGGTCGTTCGTTTCAGAATCGCACGGATGAGAATTGCCAAAAGACAATCTACAGTATCGGAGAATTTGCTTAATTTGGGTTTATCAAGGTGTCTGCAGTCTCAAGTGCAGGTCTACTTACATAGGTACATATGTCATACGTCATACGGCTCCGATGGTGTTACACTTACAGGCGGACTCCGACGTCGGAGCTAGGTTCCAGCGAAAGATGACGATCACTAGGGGGCGCATTTGGTTGGATGGCCCCAACAAAACGTGGAAGAAGTACGTATTTTTCTCTTTATCCCTACACTACACTACTATGGAAAGGGTCTTCAGTACCGGTTCAAAACAGCCTTTAGTACCGGTTTTTAAACCGGTACAGGTTATTCGAGACTGATGCTCAAAGGCATCAGTACCGGTTCCCTCACCTGGTACTGATAGAGTATCAGTACCGGTTCGAAGTCACATGTGGCAGCGTGTCGTGAACCCCTGAGGACCTTATTAGTACCGGTTGGTGTCTCCAACCGCATCGATGAAGTTTCATCGCATCTGATTGGTTTCTCCAACCGGTACTAATGTTTTGTGTGTGTGTGTCTGTTTGTGTGTGTGTTAAATCACAACTAATTAAAGCACAAATAATCAATCATGCACTTTGCCTGATAATTAAATCACTGAACATTCATTAACAAATTTAATTACATCTAATATATTAAAATATGTACACATATTTGTTCTTCTGCTCATCGTCTAATTTATTACAATATATATGTACACAATTTTAATTACAACCTTAGTATTTCTTTTCCTTCTGTTAATTGGATCTTTTACGCGCATCGCTCTTGCTAACCGTAGATGTCGACCCCGACAGTTCACCGGTTCTTATCGAAGGGCCCCACCTGTTTAAATTTGGTTCGTGAAACTCGCATTTTGGATTTACGACCTCATCGTAAATAAAGCCGACGAGTTGTTCTTGGATTGCTCTCACTCATGTCGGCGAGAGTTCCAAATTTTGTTCCGCCAAATATTGAGGCACCTGTCGTTAAGTCATTAACTAATCAATACTTGAATTTGTACAAGATATAAGGAGTACCTATACATCATTAAAGCTAGTAACTATATTTACTCACCCCCTTGTTGCCTTTTAGCATGCGGTTGGCGGCTCCGGTTTGGGTGTGCATAAACTCACATACATAGTAGCCGTATAAATTGTTGCCCGGCGGCTGACTCAAGATCTGCGGTGGAAAAAGTTGAAAGCGTGAAATGGATGCAAGGAAATTAAGTTGACTAACAAAAAAGCTAGCATTATGATATACGTACATGAGAGGCAATTGTAATGTCAAATTTCTCCTTGAATACACCCCTGTTTTTAGCACGGAACTGTGCGAATGCACTACACATGTGATTACGAATTGTACATGATTAGAATTTATTTCAAATTGAAGGAAATAGAACTAGTACGATAATGAAAGGAACAAGAATTAATACCGGTTGAGCATGTCGATAAAGTTTTGATATTTTTTAACTGGTCTTCTTTGCGAGTCCATAATTGTGATCGAGCTACGATCTAGCTCGATCATAAGAAGAATCCAAAGAAAACTATACATAGATATGTCAACGAGATAACTAATTAATTCTAACATCGTGTTATGAAAAAGGAGTAGAACGAGGTGGTACGAAAACACGACTCAAATGCGTAGGCTAGATATATCTTTGACTTATATTTTTGACCCATTAGCGCATTGAATACGTTAGTCTTTGTATCGCTTAGGTGGTATCTAACGGTTGTCTCGTTGATAACTACTGGGTCCATGAAGCCTATGTCGAAAATACGTTTCCTTCGGCATTTTTGTATCTTCATGCTACATAAGAAATTAGTTAGGCTTGCAAGTTAGTATAGTACAAGGGAGTGCACGATAGTTTTTTTAAATAATTAAGACACTTACAGAGTCCAAAGAACTCAAAGAAGGCAGGCCGAGGGCGTCTGTCGGTATAGATCATATATGACGTCCCATTCGACAAAAAATTCACCTTCACTGTGAAAAAAATCTTATTGCTTGTACTTGACAGCGAACAACTGTAGACCATGCTTGGTCGAGTCCAAGTACCATTCATGAAATTGCCGCATCTTTGTCGTTAGCTGGGTGTAACGACCCCCATTTTGGCATTTTATGCGAAAGATGCCAAAATGGAAATCTAATGTGCTTTCCGTACTAGTCCCTGGATCAGTAGCTAGTACGCACATATACAACAATTGGAACCATAACCATACTTCATTTTATTAATGCGGAAGCTTAATTATACAATATAATTTACAACTCAAAGTAAATATTCATATTACATGAAGAACGAAGTCTTGTAGTGTGCCCATTCGACCCTCAGGCAATTGACAAGGTGTAAATCCCCAGATAGCATGTTTTACTTGAAATTCTCATAACCTGCGACGAAAAGATATTCTTCGAAGCGTCGTTGACTTATCCACCTAAAACCACATAATAAGCAAGAGTGAGTACTTTCGTACTCCGCAAGACTTAAGGTGGTAT
The DNA here is from genome assembly GCA_036346375.1 of Guadua angustifolia. Lineage (NCBI taxonomy): Eukaryota > Viridiplantae > Streptophyta > Magnoliopsida > Poales > Poaceae > Guadua > Guadua angustifolia. The sequence goes on along the minus strand of JAYEVE010001401.1, from coordinate 141,924 downwards.
TTGCAAATGCATAAATGCAAGTCATATCAAAGGAAGCTTCTACGGTTAATTTGCATAAAGCAGATTTTATTTTAGAAATCAATTTGCAATTTCGCAAACGGAATTTGTAAGAGCAAGTTGATATGCAAATAAGTAAAGCATAAATGATACTCACAGTCCATTGAGTAATCCAGTAATCCATCATCCAAATCCATAATCCAATTATGAAATTCATATATGTCGTTCCGTTGACATGAAGACATAATCATTCATCCAATAGTCCATTTCCAATATTCCAACAAGGTCAACCCAATGAATTGAAGATATAAACATCCATCCATAATCCAATTCATGTAATCCAATAATATCAACCCATTGATATTAACAATTGTAAAGCAGGTTTCAACCCAAAACCCACTTTTATAAAATATCAGAGTTTAACTCGCATCAGTTCACCAAGACACCCATAACCGTGGGTACGGCTAATTAATTAGATTTACACTCTGCAGAGGTTGTACAGCTTTACCCACAAGATACAATCAACTCACCACGTCAGTCGTGGATCGCTATACAAGAGTATGCGAATGAGCGATCATAACATTAACCGTTACATTACTTAAACCCGACTTTGCACCAGCCCAATGACGTTAATCCTTGCTATGAAGAAGAAACATAACCGGCAGACCTACGTCGTCTTTTGAAGTGGAAATAAGAGCAGTAGACCTCCCCGTCTAAAGGTTTCTTCTCATAACAAGGCGTATACCGTTATACCGGCCATGCATTTACCCACACTGCGGTGTGGTAGCCCCTCACAAGCAAACCCTAATCGGAGTGCTTCTACTATCTCCGGCCTACCAATGTGCAAAGCCTGATTTAAGTAACTTAATAAGTTAAAACTGCCCCATAAACAGTACTTGTGGTTGCACGGATTTATCTTGGATCATACAATACGACATTCGGTCCTTAATCCGACACGGGCAATACTTCACCCTATACTACGTACAAGTCCTTTTGTACATCCGGCTATTGCCAATAATTGCCCGCACTAAAATCATAGTTTTATTTTGGATTTTTATTCAAAATATCAGTAATCATCACCATCATATCCCAAACACATTTTCAATTTCTCAAAACAATCTTTTGATCTGATCATCATCATCATTGATTCATCGTTGGTTCTAAAGCATGTCTAAGCATAGTTATTAAATCACATATACCCCAAATTGACATATTGTCATTACCTTTCCTATGGTTATCAAAGTTTACACATTCATACTTATCAAGGAAGTTTCATGATACAACAGGTATATCTACCAATACCACTAAATAGCGGATTTACTGAAAATAAACGCATGCATGAAACCATTTGATAAACCAAAGAAAATAAATACTGGGAGCAATATGATCAAAGGGGTGCTTGCCTTGCTTATTTGTTGTTTATGACGAAGTCGTGGTCGCAGCTGACGTTAACGGCAATAGAGTTAGTATCGTCGAGTTCTACACGCCGCTTTGACGTAAAATATAGCAAATAATAATAAACTTTAATAAGGGCAAAAAGAAAGTAGATAGAAAAGCAAATAAAGACTCTGTACAAAGACAGGGATTGCTCTTTATGAATTTATAAATTTTATTTTACGAATTCAAGATGCAAAGATAGTTTAGTTTAATAGAATTAATCATTATTTGCAAGATTCATTAATTCTACTATTCATTTTATGCTTGTAGTATCCTTATCACTCAAGGGTTTTGCTTTATTAGGATTCAGAGTCAATGCAAGTTAAAATAAGAATATTTTCTTAGATTACTGCAAATCATATCCTAAGGATCATTTCTAAGTTAGTCTTCATTGAATTCAATTTTAGATGAACTGCTCTACGAGCTGATGAAAAGGCTTAAATGATCATATTATATTATGAATGAATACTTCTTCGACTTTGATTGGTTTTAAATAAAATTGGCTTCGCGCAAGTTAAGATTTATTGATTTAGGTTACCAGCTTTCTTTTTATGTTATTTGAGAAGGTTTTGGTGATACAAATATTATAATTATTGATTCCTCAAAGTTCGTTCAATCATATTACGCACTTAAGTAATATGAATACCTAGGGTTATTAAACTATCAAGATTAATATACAAATCATGGTGAAATGAGATTACCTTTTCATAATAGGGTAGTCTATGCTTTGGAGAGTACTATCAAGTTAATTTCATAAGTTTTAGGATTTGGACAAGCTATTATATTCATCACTGAAAAAGCATATGTGATATTATAAAGTTTACGCTATACGGAATTGGCGAGAATATGAAGCGCAAGGTTAACACTTAAGGATTTTGATCTAGCTAGATTTAGATGGAAAGCAAGTTATAAATAAGATGTTTTTCTAGAATATAGTAGCATGAACTTTGTACAATGCTTCTAAACTAGTTTTACTGATTTTACTATTTAGACAAGTTATTTTATTTGCAACAGAAGTAGTCTAAATGATCATATGGGTAACCTTAAATCGGCTAAGATTCAAACTTAATTTCCAACTACACTATACATGATTCTTGATTCATATTTCAGGTATTAACAGAGTACAATCCTAGAAATATTTTAAAGTTGGTTTGGCATTATTTTAGCCTTAACTGCAATAGATTATCTATTTACTTATTGTTATAATTAACATTTCTTTTCATTAAAAGAATGCAATTTAAGTCTTATTCTAAATATTTTTACATACTTAGGTTCCTACTATTTTTAAGAACTTAATATTATTTATTTCATCATTTTATGAACTATTATGCTTTGTTTTTATTCATGGCCATAGCAATGTTTACTAGTGGTCATAAAGCAAATAATTTAAACTTAGTTCAAAGTTTAATTATTTTTGCATACATGAGTTTACTATGGTTCCAGAGACACATTAAAATTTATTTAATGATTTTTATGGATTATATTTTCTATATATACAATAATGTCCATAATAGAGTGTTTATCCTATTTCAATTTTTAATAATTGTTCTAGACTTAAGAATCAAATGTTTTTGCATATTTTAATTCATCTTGGTCTATTTATCATTTAAAAATTTATTTTATCATTTATTCCTTATTGTGCACATATTTGCATTTAAGACCATATTAGTATTTTAAACAAATTTAATCTAAATATTTATTCTGCAACTCAAGAATTTAATATTTTTGCATATTTATATTCTTCCTGATTTTACATGAATATACAAATTTGTTTCATTTAAATTGGATTAGAATCGCAGAAGATATTCATGATTGAATATTTAATCCGGTTGGAAATGAATGGAAATTAGAAATACGTTTTCGTGTTGGGAAGGCGTCTTTTACCAAATGGATCGGAGACCTTGCGCCACGACAGAGAGGCCCACACGGCAAAGAGACAAAAACAGGCTCGGCTAGGGTTGAACGGCGACGGCTCCGGTGATGCTCCGCGACGGCGAGGGCATGGGTAGAGAGAACTCGGTGAGGCGATCCGGAGGTGGAGTCAATTCATCGGAAGAGATACCAAGTGGTGTGCAATGAGCTCAGCGGCGGCCATGGCGGCGCTAGTGGAGAAGATGAACCAAGGCATGGGAGATGGAATGGGTAGCATTTTCAGCATCAGGGGGTCAGAGTGATTCCATTTTAGTGGTTGGTTCGGCCGGAGAGACACCGGGCTGGGCTACCCTCGTTGGCCGACCATGGGGAAGTAGGGGCTACGGTGGCGGCAACATTTTCCATGGAGAGCTCAAGATTTTTCTGAGGGCTATTGATTCTTGTAGCTTGGTGATGCTACGGATCAAAGGAATTTGGAAATGATCAAGTGCATTAGCTAATTTTGGTGTTAGCCGAGCTTCTAGGTTCACTGGCAATGGCGGAGGAGAGTAGTGATTGCAACGATTGGCTGGAGGAGAACTAAAGGAAGTAGAGGGGAAATGAAAGCGCTACTCAGGTGATCCTATGGCGCCTTTTATAGCTGCTGAGTATGGATGAACTTGGCCGGTTGTTCTTGGCTCGGATGGGAGCTTCCCTGGGTGCGACAAGAAGCATTGATGGCGCACATGAGGAGGTATGATGGTTCCCGGGAAACACGGGAGAGGAAGCCACGTGGAGTCTTCGTGGTTGATCGGTATTGGCTGGGAGAAGATAGGCGCTGAGGAATGACGCGAGCACAGTGATGAGCGAAAGAATTTGCTTCGGGGCTTCACCGGCTGGGGTTGAAGAAGATAGGGGAGAGAGGCTGACGCATGGGCCTGCACAGGGTTCGGGTCCCACATGGCAGAGAAAGCAATGGGGGCAGCCGAGCAAAATGGAAAATGAACAGCGGCTGAGGATGATTAGGTTCATTGAATAAGCTAGTAATCATGATGCCAATTTATTGAGGAATTTATTGCGTGATAGTCAGGAGCTTATCTTCATACTGTGTAAATTTCAGAGCAAAATATTATCCACAGAATTTACAATAATTCTGACAAGGTACAGTGCACATTTTTCCATTTTCGGATTGGGATTTATCAGAGAGACTGAATATTTTATAATATTTTTTAAACTTTGTTTTTAAAATTTATTTGAGCTAAGGACTCTTATGTAATATTTTCAGCTCAAATTACTGCTCCAGGAATTTATAAAAATTCTAACATTCAAAGTATTAGTTTTCATTCGCTCTGCTTTTTGAATTTTTAAATATATTACTTAATTTATTAATTTCTGATATTTTTACTGTTGATGAACTTATTGCTGAGGAAGATAATATAAAATTTTCAGATTGCAATGATGACAGAATATTTACATTTAATTCTGACATTATTACTATTGCTAGTCAAAGTTTATTAAATAGCATTTAATTGCCCATAAATGCTTGATATGACATTTTCAAATTTATAAATGAGTCACTAGGGTTTTTCCCAATTCCATATAATTTATTTTATTGTTATAATCTTTTTGCTTCTCTCTTTATCTATTGTTCCAATTTACATTAACTGGATTTCTTAAAAGCAAAATTCAGGAAAATTTATGATTAAATGAAATTTCTAATTGAATTTCATTTTCAATTCATTTTCATATTTTGATTGATCTGTAAATTTTATTTTGCAGTTGATCCTTTGATTAAGGTTGATTTCAACATGTTGAGATAAAGGATAAGATTTTGATTCCTTCTCTAAATTTTAATTAAAAATTTTATTCAATTTCATTTTCCAAATTTTTATATCTTTATTTTACTATTCAAAATTTTCAGGATGTTACACTGGGGCAGCTCCTCACGCCTGACCAATGATCCGCCCACTTTAAATGGCCATCTTACTTGGGCAAACTCAATCTTTGCCATGCCTAATATTTGATTTGCGTCAAGGCCAGTTTCATCGAAGAATTGTAGCATCTCCTTACCCTTCCCCTCAGCTAACATCTTCTTCTTGGGGCATTCCTTACTCAATGTGCGCTCGTAGTTTGATTGGCGAGGCATTTCTTTTTTATCCTTTAAATTTTTAATAGTCATCAAGCCTTTGTGAAATTCTTGTGTGCTATGTTGAACCTTCTTCTCTAGTGACTTGGGTCTAAGAAATTTAGTTACCTCGCCTTTTACTATCTTCTTAGTCTCCTCATCGGTCATATCATATGGCAGCTTTGGAAGTGGACCCAGCTTCTTGGATTGGGTGGAGGACCCCATCTTCTTGGGAGCTGCTGGCCGAGCTGGCTTGTTTTCCTTGGTCGGTGCCTTCTTGGGAGGAGACGGGCTTCTTGTGGCGCTTATGTCCGCGGGAGGTAGTGTAGGAGTCGGCGCCTTCTTGGGAGGAGACGGGCTTCTTCCGGGGCTTATATGCGCAGGAGATGGTGTAGGAGACGGTGCCTTCTTGGGAGGAGACGGGCTTCTTGTCGGGCTTATATGCGCAGGAGGTGGTGTAGGAGTCGACGCCTTCTTGGGAGGAGACAGGTTTCTTCTCGGGCTTCTTCGCGGAGAGGACACGTCCATGTTATCTCTAAAAATTATGTACCGTTTGCGTCACAGGATGAAATTATGTGCTGCCTCTCCTAGCTTCGTAGTCCCGTCACCTCCAGGAATTTCGAGGTCAAGGTCCTCATTCCCTAGGCAGACCTCCTCCACCGAGACCTTGGAGTATCCTGACGGTATCTATTAGCCACCACAAATAGCAACATGCACCAATGTAACATGAGTGACCATAGCCCAAATGCTGTAGTGATACTGTAATAGCCTAAATGCTACATACATTGCAATATGAGTGAAAATTAGAACAACCTACAGTCAAAGTCTTTGTTTGGGTCTAACCTAAGTCATATAGAGAGAATTGTGAATCATATTTTGAATTTTTATAAAAAGAAAAATTCCATGTGTGTTTTGATTATTTAATAAATGATAATTAGTATTTCATGGTGTTTATTTTGAATTCAAGCAATATTTTGAATTTTTACAAAAAAAAGAAAAATTCAAATAGCAATTTATAATATTCATAACATAAGAGGGAAAATCTTCCAACAAATTTCAATCAATAGTATAAAGTTTTTTAAAAAAGACACAAGCTGCAAAAACGGGGGATCGAACCCAGATCCTCGTGTAAGTGCAGCACACGCTCTTCCCACTTGGATACAAGGTGATTTCAGATGGTATTGCATACTTAGTGCATCTATACTTGGTCCTTTGGGCCTCTATAATGATCGTGACTGTTAGATTGAAAGGGAATGGGTGCGAACTATGGCATTCCATGTATGTAGAGGTAGGGCAACTGCTTGTCCCAGCCCAGGCCTGGCCACCTCCCCCTTCCCGGCTTCACTTGCGTAGTCACCGTTGCCACGATCTACCGCAGCCACAAGCCACGCCCCTTGCCCTCGCACTCGCATCGCCCCGCGGCCACTCATCCCGCCACAATGCTCCCCATTCCCCATCTTCCCTAGCGACTTCACACTCGTGCCAGCTGCAGCAGCTACCTACTATCAGGATTTGGGAAGAAGATGAACCGGAGCGCCCGCTGCATCCCACAGTCGCTCAAGCTGGGGAAGAAGAAGACTCTAATTGTTCATTCTCTATATATTGTGCTAATAGTACTTCCTTTCAGTAGTTTAACGGTACTCAATAGTTTCCTGCTAGTAGTACTCCCTTTCATTGTTGAGTAGTTTCATGAGTATTCTCATAGTGTTTCATGTCAATACCATTCCCACTTGAAATCAAGTCTTATTCTTAGAAATGCAAGTATGTTTAAATGTTTTTCATAATAATTCTTTGAAATTTGTGCTTGAAGTGCTTGACTATCTATTCTATGTTTATAGTCCATTGCGATGAGTTGCTAAATACCCTTTCTATCTGTTTCAGAAACTTATCCAAGTGACCGCTGATTCTAACTTGGATTTTTATTATTATGAATTCAGCCTGTTTTGCTATATATGTTCTTATGCAATCCAAAATAGTGCTTACTTAAGTTGTAATATTCCAGTGTAGCAAATTAAGAATTCCATTTGAGTTCTGAATTTTCTTGGGCTATGCTTGGGCTGTGTGGGCCGTTTTTGGCCTGCGTTGGCCCAAGTGGTGAGAGGGGCTCTAAACCCTAGCTCCTTTCCCAATTTTTTTTCCCAGCCAATCCCTCCCAGCCGCCACTCACCTGCTCCCTTCCCCACCGAGTTGTCTCCCTGGCCCCTGCGCCCTCCCCTCCAGGCCGACTCCTCCCTGTGCTGCCTCTCCAGTCGGTCGGCGACGCCCCTGGTCGCCTTCCCCTGGCTCGGCGCCACCTTGCTCCCCCTGGCCGGCGCCTGGCAGTCTCCCCGCCACCCCTGTCGATTCCCGGCAGCCACCTCCAGCTCCTGCCGGTCTTTAACTCTGCCGAGTCCTGCTGCTTTCCCCTACCATCGCCTTCCTCCCTTTCCTGGCGTCGCTCGGCTATCTTCCTCAAATGACGGCAAGAGGCGAGGCAGTTGAGGCAGCCAGTGGCAGCAGGTCCAGCAGCAGCCAAAGCCAGCGTTCTTCTCCTCGCCGAGCAAGAAGACTAATGATCACGGAGCTGCAGCAGCAGCTCTGCCTTGCTTTTCCCCCTGCCGCCGGTTTCCCCGATGCTAGCCGGTGTTCCCACCTCCCTCCTTCCTCTATGGATGAGCTTTGAGGTAAGTCGGCTTGGGTGTTTTCAGTGCATGCTAGGTGTTCGATGAAATGCTTAGAAGGTTTAGGTTATGGTATCGCAGTGAGTGATGTGTGCAAAGTTGAGAGATGGGCTTTGAAATGCTAGAATCGATGTCATGCTCCCAAGTTTATCAATGTTGGCTAGGATTAATTGTCGTTGATGCCATGTTATCATGTTCTTTTGAAGATCATCGGACTATATATGTATTTGTGTATGATGCTTCTAATCAACTGATGCTTCTGATCATTTTTCGATGTACTTGCAAGTGCATCGATTGTTTGAGCTTTGTGAGTTGAAGATTGAATGCCATGATTAATTTGCTTGATGAATCGCTAATGCATGTTATCGCCATATGGACATCACTAGTTCGGGTAGGACGTGGTGAATAACAATGAATGAGATTTAAGGGAATCTGTTGTGATGAATGTGATCATGATATTTTATATAAGATGAGAATGATGAGATCATATCGTTATCATGCATGTTCTTGATGTAGGAAATTTGATCATTTCTTTGATTCTTGCTATATGCTTAGCTCTATGACAACACTACATTTAGGATCTAGTGAAGTTACTATGTTCTGGAATCAACCTCTGAATATTATCATGTAATTTAGCCTACTCTTCATATGTATACACCCAATTCGAAGTTGGCAGTAAGTTCTCAGCGATAGTGTAATAACTATCCAAATGCATTGGTTTTAATTGTCCTTATTGAACCAAGTGTATCTAGTTCTGATTTAGTGGTGAAGTGGGACTAGCGATCCTATTTTGGTATAGTTCTGTTCAAGTTGTTAGTTTGTAATGCATACATGTTTGTGTGTTAATTGTTACTAAATCTACTATTTAAAAGGAATGGAACACCAGGGCATGCAAGCGGGCTATTAGATTAATCTTCGGCCTTTACTTATAATAGATTCTCAAGTTGTTTGAAATGTGGATTAAAGATATATATACATATATACCAGCTTCCATTAGTATGAGTGATTCGTATTTATCTCTAGTGATTGGTAATAAAAGGGATAGTGGGAGAAGATTAAAAGCAGAAGATGGTGGTCTTCTTGCTCCCTTATCTAATCTGCCCTTCTCTTTGACTTCATTGGATGACAGCCCAGGTAGTGCAAGCTCAAGGAGAGTGTCTTCGGGGGTGGTCTCGACCCCGCGTTGCCTCACGTGACGGTAAAGGCAAGTACATCGAGTTGTGTGCCTAGTTGGATTGTTCGTTGTTATTTATCTGTTTGTGGCTAATTTTATCGATTGTGGCAAGTATGAGTTATATTGCTGATCGTCCCTTCGAGGACGTGATTAACTATTGGATTCGAGTGGTCACTAGTAAGCCGTAATTCCGGTAAGTTTACTGTACCTTTGTTAATATTGCAATGAGTAGCGAGTATGGGGTGCGTGGATACTCGTGGTTACTTTACAAGAGTTGTATTTAACTATGCTCGTTTGGGGAATTGAGTTGAGTATTTAATTGCAAGTGTATTGTGGTGAGCGTGGCTCGGTGGCTGTATGATTGAATTGCATGACCGAAATGCTGTAATGGGTTATCACGTCTTTTGTTGAATCTGTTTAGTCTAGTATCGTTGGCAACTTATGAATGTGGGAATTGGCTATGTGTATGTATGTGGTTATGGTATGTTAGTGTTGGCATTGAATGAAAAGTTGCATTTCATTCATGAAAATTGCATTTGTGCATTCATAATGGAAGAGGCGACCCATGCTGATGCGGGCCTCTGTGTTCACACGTAGTGAACACGAAAGTCCTACCTCGTAGTCCCATTCATCGAGGTGAATGGGAGCGAGACAGTAAGAGTAGGCACCTTCCATCTACGGGATGGAAGGGACGTGAGGGTGCACACCGACGGGTGGGCACTCAGCAGTATCGGTACATGCATGGCAATGAGCATTCACGCGCATGGCAATGAGCATTTCACGCGCATGGCAATGAGCATTCACGTGCATGGCAATGAGCATTCATGTGCATTGCATCTTTAATAATGAGTGTTGTGGTAAATGGCGTGTCATATGGATGGTGATTTTGGTAATTGAAGGTTGAGTCGTGGATTCAACCCAAAAAAAAGGAGATTGAATTGATTTGATGAATTAGCGCGTTTTGCTTTGCTGCGATTATGTTGTATGAATATCGTGGAGTGAAGTCGAGTTATAAAATTATATGCAATAGATGAAAATGGTTGAGTTGTAACGAGGGTAGTTGAGTCGGAGACATTGTGAATTAGAGTTAAGTATTGCTTCTTTGGCGATGAATGGATTTATTATCAAGTTGATGGCTTGTTTGCAGTAATTTTCCTTTTGGTGTAGTCAATTCATTGCTTTAAATGGGTATAAATGCGTATTGTCCGGATATTGCTTCTTTTGCATTACTTGCTCATATGGTTAAGCTTTTGTTTACTTGTGATAATTTGGAATCGTTATTCTCGTGTACTTTGCTGAGTCATCGACTCACGTTTTTTTTGTGTTGATGCAGGTACATTGAAACCGGCATGCATGGGGGGAGTAGTAGCACAAGTACGTATGCATCAAATCATTTAATCGATTTGAAAAGCCTGGTTGTATTGATTATGGTTGTAATATGTCGTTCGTCGTGGTGTAGTTATTAAGTTATGTTGGTTGTGTGATTGATTAACTAAGGACCCGCTAGAATGATATCATAACCGCAATTGTTTCTGCTCACGGGTGGATGTCCTCATGCTTAGAGAGGTCATGCCAAATTTTTCTAAAATTGGTGACTTAGTTTTAAGCTAGTTTAGAGAGTTTCAAGGTCAGTTTCAACCTTTTATTAGAGGTAAAAGGTTTAGTGACTCGTTCGTTGAGTCCTTAGGTCATTTGAACTTCTTGTCGCGATTTTATTTCTTGGTTCTTGTTGGGAACACTCTGGGCAATGGTGGTTCCGGATTGTTGTAAGCGTTATTTAGAGTCTTTTGGTAGCATTTGCGGTGCGTTGGCGCCGGGGTGTTACAGTTGGTATCAGAGCGGGCTTTAGGTCCGTGGATGTGAATTTAGTAATTTACTCTAGAGTAAACTAAAAGTTGTTGTGTGGAATTAGAAACATGGCATAGGTATCTACTTTTAAAATTTGGTCTCAGGGCGATAACCTTAAAATCTGGAATAGCGTGGTTCATTAATTTAAAACTTGACACACTCTGGTGCGCAGTAGGAAGGGATGGGTATCATTGCATTACGCTTAATTGTTGCATTTAAGCTTTGATGATCGCATGTTAAATTATTGTTGCATATTGCTTTGATTGTAAATGGATTGTTTGAATCATTATGTTTTCGTCCTCATACTTTGGTCTGTGTTAAGGGTCTTGGATGTTGGTGTGGCTGGTTAAAGCCCTTTGAAATATGAGAACCTCTCGAGGTGAGGGTCGTTGTTTGTTGTGGCATAAGTTAGAGTGTGAATGGGGAAGGTCGGTATCTTTTGGCTTCAATCCTTCGGAGGCAAAGAGAAAGTTTGGTAGTGAATTCTTTTGGATTGCTTTTACCGTTCTGGAGTTTGGTTTTTGCTGGATTCTTTGGTTTTTGTTGGATATTGTGGGTTGCCTTGTGAAGAAAATTATTGTAGTTGTTGTTCTCTCCCTTTAAGGAAGTTATTGAAGTTTTCTTGGTGCAAAACTTAAATCGTGTGGATTTTTGGTGTTAAAGTGTAATCGAGGGGGATTTGGTTGATCATTTGGGTTTGTCCCATGCATCTCTTTTCCTTTCTAGAAGTCATAAATCTTGAGATTTGTTTGAGGAGTTGTTCCCCGTCGGAGTTGGGAATTCGAGAGTCGAATTCTCTTATGCTTTATGATTGGGTTTTTCTGGAAGGAAAGATGTTTTTGTTGTTGCTCATACTTAAGAATCGTGGATTTACTCAATGGTTGAGTACGCGACGCAGGGACGTTTAAGACGTTGAGTGTATGATGGTTTGTTAGAGATTTCAGATGATGTAGGTTACTGCTTCTGTTAACGGGGGTCATTGATTATATACAGGCACCCAAATGTAATGCGTGGTACAGAATGACTAATTGGAATGGTAGGTGATTTTAAAGTGAAAAAGTTGATTAGAATTATTGCAATAGTGGTGAATCATGAAAATTGATTGGAAGTGCGAGATTGGTGTACCGGTAAGTCTAGTATTGGTCATGATTGCGAGGGTCTAGAATCTTCTATGGATGAATATATTATAGTATGATGTTGATGTAAAGTACCGGAGTATATTAGCGCAAAGGCATGAGAGTAATTGATTTATGTTGCTTACGAGTCAATTAAATGGTGGATCGACAAAAAAATGATCTACTCGATGTGAAACTAAAGAATGAATATATATATATAGAATGGTTGTATGAATGATGGGTTTTTCCTTGTCTTTGACAAATGTTTGTTTGGAAGCCTTATCTATGGAATATGTTTAGTGGAGATCTTATCGAGGTGTGTTATGAGACAGATTTGGTTAGGGTTGATGATATTATGACCAGTGGTAGTTATGTGAATAGTAGAAAGTAATTAAAGATAGATTGGGTTTTACCGCTCTATGTTGACTAGAGCTGGATTTGATTAGAGTCGTGTGATGTGTTGGCGAGTATCTCAAGGTGTGAATCTGGTGAATGTTTCGTAAACGATTTTGATAGTGAAGTGATTGTTGTGGGAATGAGCTTCTTTTTCTCCTGAGTAAGAATGTGATGGTTATGAGTACAGATGCGTAATTTGAGAATCGGTTTCCTTTGCCAAACGTTGGTTTTGGTTTAATGTGAGAGATTTTGCTTTGGTTAAAGTAAACTGAGTTGTTTCTAGGTTTTATGAGAACTTTTGTCGCGACTTGTGTGGGGTTTCTTTTAAGTGGAGTTCTCCCGATGTGAATTTTATTGCATTGATTTGAGAGTGTTAGGGTGATGTATATGATGTTAGAGTATCGGGTCTTCTTGCAACTGGCTTTGGAAGAAGAAATGAGTGATGATTGGGCTTTATCAAGATCCTCTAGCGGTAGATTTTAATGCCTTGGGTTCAAGATGATGTACATGGTTCATTTGGTCAAAAGGGAATTGTATTTCCTTTATGCTCTAGTTGGAGTTAAAGAATATGGAAGCTTATGGTATAGTGTTGAATATAATATTGAGAATTGAGTTTTCTTTGGTCATTTGGGAGTGCAGCCGTAAAAGTTCAATGCAGTGTTTATCTTGAAAGTTGAGTTTCCTTGGTGTGCATTTTATCACATTATTTGAAGAGGATGGAAGTGGTTAGCTTTGCTAATGAGAATCGAGGGATTTTAGGTGGATAATAATTGAGGATTATACTTTTGATGTGGTTCCTTGGTGGTGCTTGTTTAACCATTAGTAGTGAACTACTGGGAAGTTGAAGGTAAATTATGTCACCATTTCTAGCGTGCGACTGAACTTTTGTGTTAAGATGGTTGCAGCGAAGGATTTCATAATTTGTTGTGTAATGTTCTGTGGTGAGCATTTACCTTGGGCAGTGGTTATTTGGGACTTTGACCTATTGATTGACTTTGACTGAGTTCTTGTGTGAGAAGTTGCATTTATTTGAGTTAAGCTAAATCCCTTTTGTTAATAGTTGGATTTGGGAATTTAGTTTATCGTTTATGTCCGTTTGAAGTCCTTGCGTGGGTGTTGTGAGTTTGCCAAGAGGTTTTAAGTCCCATGTGGACTTGGGGTTTTTGGTTGGTCTTCTTCGAATTCGGGGTCGAATTCCGTTAAAGGGGGGAGAATGTAATATTCCAGTGTAGCAAATTAAGAATTCCATTTGAGTTCTGAATTTTCTTGGGCTATGCTTGGGCTGTGTGGGCCGTTTTTGGCCTGCGTTGGCCCAAGTGGTGAGAGGGGCTCTAAACCCTAGCTCCTTTCCAAATTTTTTTCCCAGCAAAATCCTCCCACCGCCACTCACCGCCTCCCTTCCCCACCGAGTTGTCTCCCCGCCCTCGCCCTCCTCCAGCCGACTCCTCCTGGTTGCCTCTCCATCGGTCGGCGACGCCTGTCGCCTTCCCTGCTCGGCGCCACCTTGTCCTCGGCCGGCGCTCGCGCCTCCCACCACCCCGGCCGATTCCGGCAGACCACTGCAGGCTCGCCGGTCTGCTTAACTCCCGCCGAGTCCTGCTGCTTCCACCTGCCATCGCCTTCCTCCCCTTTCCCTGGCGTCGCCTGGCTATCTTCCTCAGCCGACGGCAGAGAGCGCTTGAGGTAGCTGCCAAGAAGAGTCCAAGAGCAGCCAAAGCCGCGTTCTTTCTCCCCTGAGCAAAGAAGACTAAGGATCACGGAGCTGCAGCAGCAGCTCTGCCTTGCTTTTCCCCCTGCCGGCGGTTTCCCCAGTGCTAGCCGAAGTGCTCCCACCTCCCTCCTTCCTCCATGGATGAGCTTTGAGGTAAGTCTGGCTTGGGTGTTTTCTGTGCATGCTAGGTGTTCGATGAAATGCTTAGAAGGTTTAGGTTGTGGTATCGCAGTGAGTGATGTGTGCAAAGTTGAGAGATGGGCTTTGAAATGCTAGAATCGATGTCATGCTCCCAAGTTTATCAATGTTGGCTAGGATTAATTGTCGTTGATGCCATGTTATCATGTTCTTTTGAAGATCATCGGACTATATATGTATTTGTGTATGATGCTTCTAATCAACTGATGCTTCTGATCATTTTTCGATGTACTTGCAAGTGCATCGATTGTTTGAGCTTTGTGAGTTGAAGATTGAATGCCATGATTAATTTGCTTGATGAATCGCTAATGCATGTTATCGCCATATGGACATCACTAGTTCGGGTAGGACATGGTGAATAACAATGAATGAGATTTAAGGGAATCTGTTGATGAATGTGATCATGATATTTTATATAAGATGAGAATGATGAGATCATATCGTTATCATGCATGTTCTTGATGTAGGAAATTTGATCATTTCTTTGATTCTTGCTATATGCTTAGCTCTATGACAACACTACATTTAGGATCTAGTGAAGTTACTATGTTCGAATCAACCTCTCAATATTATCATGTAATTTAGCCTGCTCTTCATATGTATACACCCAATTCGGTTGGCAAGAAGTTCTCGGCGATAGTGTAATAACTATCCAAATGCATTGGTTTTAATTGTCCTTATTGAACCAAGTGTATCTAGTTCGATTTAGTGGTGAAGTGGGACTAGCGATCCTATTTTGGTATAGTTCTGCTCAAGTTGTTAGTTTGTAATGCATACATGTTTGTGTGTTAATTGTTACTAAATCTGCTATTTAAAAGGAATTGAACACTGTGGCATGCAAGCGGCTATTAGATTAATCTTCGCCTTTACTTATAATAGATTCTCAAGTTGTTTGAAATGTGGATTAAAGATATATATACATATATACCAGCTTCCATTAGTATGAGTGATTCGTATTTATCTCTAGTGATTGGTAATAAAAGGGATAGTGGGAGAAGATTAAAAGCAGAAGATGGTGGTCTTCTTGCTCCCTTATCTAATCTGCCCTTCTCTTTGACTTCATTGGATGACAACCCGTAGGGCAAGCTCAAGGAGAGTGTCTTGGGTAGTCTCGACTCGCTGCTGCCTCACGTGATTGGTAAGGCAAGTACATCGAGTTGTGTGCCTAGTTGGATTGTTCGTTGTTATTTATCCGCTTATGGCTAATTTTATCGATTGTGGCAAGTATGAGTTATATTGCTGATCGTCCCTTCGAGGACGTGATTAACTATTGGATTCGAGTGGTCACTAGTAAGTCGTAATTCTGTAAGTTTATCGTACCTTTGTTAATATTGCAATGAGTAGCGAGTATAGGGTGCGTGGATACTCGTGGTTACTTTACAAGAGTTGTATTTAATCGTGCTCGCTTTGGGGAATTGAGTTGAGTATTTAATTGCAAGTGTATTGTGGTGAGCGTGGCTCTTGGTCGTATGATTGAATTGCATGACCGAAATGTCAGAATGGGTTATCACGCCTTTTGTTGAATCTGCTTAGTCTAGTATCGCTGGCAACTTATGAATGTGGGAATTGGCTATGTGTATGTATGTGGTTATGGTATGTTAGTGTTGGCATTGAATGAAAAGTTGCATTTCATTCATGAAAATTGCATTTGTGCATTCATAATGGAAGAGACGACCCATGCCGATACAGGGCCTCTGTGTTCACACGTAGTGAACACGAAAGTCCTACCTCGTAGTCCCATTCATCGAGGTGAATGGGTGCGAGACAAGAAGAGTAGGCACCTTCCATCTACGGATGGAAGGGACGTGAGGTGCACACCGACGGGTGGGCACTCAAGAAGACTGCAGACATGCATGGCAATGAGCATTCACGCCGATGGCAATGAGCATTTCACGCGCATGGCAATGAGCATTCACGCATGGCAATGAGCATTCATGTGCATTGCATCTTTAATAATGAGTGTTGTGGTAAATGGCGGTCATATAGATGGTGATTTTGGTAATTGAAGGTTGAGTCGTGATTCAACCCAAAAAAGGAGATTGAATTGGATTTGATGAATTAGCGCTTTCTTTGCTTTGCGAATTATGTTGTATGAATATCGTGGAGTGAAGTCGAGTTATAAAATTATATGCAATAGATGAAAATGGTTGAGTTGTAACGAGGGGTAGTTGAGTCGGGAGACATTGTGAATTAGAGTTAAGTATTGCTTCTTTGGCGATGAATGGATTTATTATCAAGTTGATGGCTTGTTTGCAGTAATTTTCCTTTTGGTATAGTCAATTCATTGCTTTAAATGGGTATAAATGCGTATTGTCCGGATATTGCTTCTTTTGCATTACTTGCTCATATGGTTAAGCTTTTGTTTACTTGTGATAATTTGGAATCGTTATTCTCGTGTACTTTGCTGAGTCATCGACTCACGTTTTTTTTGTGTTGATGCAGGTACATTGAAACCGGCATGCATGGGGGGAGTAGTAGCACAAGCACGTATGCATCAAATCATTTAATCGATTTGAAAAGCCTGGTTGTATTGATTATGGTTGTAATATGTCGTTCGTCGTGGTGTAGTTATTAAGTTATGTTGGTTGTGTGATTGATTAACTAAGGACCTGCTAGAATGATATCATAACTGCAATTGTTTCTGTCTGCTGGGTGGATGTCCTACTGTTTAGAGAGGTCATGCCGAAATTTTTCTAAAAATTGGTGACTTAGTTTTAAGCTAGTTTAGAGAGTTTCAAGGTCAGTTTCAACCTTTTATTAGAGGTAAAAGGTTTAGTGACTCGTTCGTTGAGTCCTTAGGTCATTTGAACTTCTTGTCGCGATTTTATTTCTTGGTTCTTGTTGGGAACACTCTGGGCAAGGGTGGTTCCGGATTGTTGTAAGCGTTATTTAGAGTCTTTTGTTAGCATTTGCGGTGCGTTGGGCGCCGGGGTGTTACATAAGTTCCTGATAAAGTGGATGCCAAGTCTGGATGTAGCTCATGCTTATTTAAGTTCTATCTTACATGGGTAGTTGATGAATATGCTGGCCAATATCCTAATGAAGTGGATGCCAAGTCTGGATGTAGCTCATGCTTACTTAAGTTCTATCTTACATGGGGAGTTGATGAATATGGAGGCCAATATCCTGATGAAGTGGATGCCAAGCCTGGATGTAGCTCAAGTCTGGATGCCAATCAAGTCTGAATCAAGTTGTCACTCTTCAGTTTTCATTGTTCCCTACCAGTTTTCAGTTTTCACTTTTCAGTTTTTAGTTTTCTAGTGTACAAAAGTTTGGACCGATGAATCAGTGGGTACCTTGAATACTGTTATGTAAGACTCATGTGTTCATGTGTCCCTCTAATGTTATGTAAGACTCATTAGTATATGAAAGTAATAAAATTATGATTTCACCATCTTTGTGGTGTTGTCTAACTTCTGGATGTATGAAAGGAATAATGTGTTCATGTATGTACTGTTATTGGTGTACATGTTGTATCTGATGTTGTTGGTGTGCAATAATCATGCTTCGTTGCCATCATAGCTAACTGCACTCAATCAAGGGTAATTAAGGGTACCTACATTCTTTCTAGTTTGTCACAAAATTCGTCACTAAAGACAATGGGCACACTGTTGGACCTACAATTGAATAGAAATAGGAAGAACTGAACCTATAACTACAAACTTGCAAACTGCAAACATAAAACGATGAATCTCCCTATACAGTTGCAAACAGTAGTAAATAAACTACAACCATCAAGATCCAATCCTCGTCGCTGTCATCCTAAGTAATAGTTCACTGAATAATGAAATAAATTCTTCACAATTCATATGCCTAACTAATCTTCATCATTATCATCCATCAGAGTATTGTCATGCTCATTATCACTAGTGAACTGCACCATAGTGTCATCTTCTTCAGATTCACTCGCACTATTATCATTTTCTATCATGTTGCTTACGTTGTCCACTAAACTAGCATCAACAGCTACATCTTCTTCATCATCATCATGGTGCAGAGTCTCTGATGGAGGATTACTACCTTGCACATTACATTCATTATCAGAACAATCATCTTCTTGGTATACACCAACATTTTTTATCATCTCATTTTCAGCCATATCATATATATGCCTATGCTCAAACTTCTACACAACTCACCAATTTTTGACCAATTGAGTGTCTGGTAAGTAAAATATCTTTTTTGCTTCAGTGGCCAAAATAAAAGGATCTATCTTGTACCATAGCCCCTAAATATTGATGGATTTGAAATATTCATCATTTCTAATGCCTCTCGTCTTTCCATCTTGATCATACCAGTCACATCAAAAAAGAACCACCGATCGACAAACTTGTATATCTGAGTTATATGCCAACTCAATGATCTCTTTCAATGAACCATAAAATTCAGTGAACAGGCCATTATGTGTACCCTCCACCATGATGAACTATTCTGGGTCTTCATGTTTCTCTCACGATTAATGGTGTTGTGCCGAACACCATTAACAATGCAGGATGAATAATTCCTAACTCAGAGATCTGGACCACATGACAGTGCATGTAGGTGATCACTAACCTCACCTTTCTACTCGCTTACATATTTTTTGAACCATTTCTGAAATCCAGTCATCACCCTTCTGTCAATATCATTTGCCCCTTCTTTCTCTAACTCTTCTCTGAACATTCTGCAAAATAGGAAAAACCAAGCATATCATTATTTAGCATTAAATTAAGTCCACAGTTTCGTAAAAATTAAGTTCAATATAAATGATTACTCACTTCATGTATGGATCAACCTCTTCACATTATTTAGCACAAACCAAATAAGTTTGTCAAGTTCACCATCAAGGAATGTAACTCTATAGGATCCTACTAAATTAACACCATGCATAAAAATGAAGACGTCACAATCCACCAGGTTTTCTACAGATCCATGCCCACTTCTATCCTCCCGATTAAATCTAGTGTCAACTTCATCCTTGTATCTTGAGCAAAATGTCATGGCCTCCTCAGCTACATATGCCTCTACAAATGGACCCTTCTGGTCTTGCCCTGTTCCTCACGAAACCTTTTAAAGTGCCAAGTTGACGTTTTAATGGGTACATCTAGCCAAATTGAACTGGACCTCTAAGAATTGCCTCATCCGGTAGATGAACACCCAAGTGCACCATCATATCAAAGAAGGCTAGAGGAAATATTTTCTCAAGCTTGCATAGAATGACTGGGATCTGTGCTCTAAGTCACTGCAGTACATCTATCTTCAAAATTCTACTACACAATTCACTAAAGAAGTTACCCAACTCCGCAATTGCTTCATATATATCCCTGCACATGTTACCTCGAAGGCCAACGGGTAAAACTCTCTGCAGGAGGATGTGACAATCATGAGTTTTCAAGTCTTGTAGATAAGTTGGAAGCAAAACTATTTGGAAACTTAACTTCTCTAATAAATTCACAAAATGCAAGCTTATGCTCCTTTTTTCAAGCTATAGAATGTTGGTGGAATTCTATATGAGTTGCCCTTGTCCTCTAAATGCATTCATGTCTTATGCTAATATCTTGCAAATCAAGCCTAGCATTAATAATATCTTTTGTCTTCCCCTCTATATCCAATATGTGCCAAGAAGGTTCATGCATATATTTCTCTCAATGTGCATCACATCAAGATTGTGTCGCTACTTCAATTCTGCCCAATACGACAATTCAAACAATATAGCCTTTCGGCTAAATAATTGAGACTCATCCTTCTCTTGACGCTTCCTTTTATTATTTCAAGGATGATTTCCTTGTCTAACATTTTTGACCTTCTCTAGTTGCTCTAAAAGCTCCTCTCTACTGAACTCTCCTAGCTTGTCACGTTTTTCATGATGTCCATCAAAAGCCAAGCTCTTCCGCATACAGTCATCCCTTACGAGGTAACGACGATGGCCAATGTAACATATCTTCCTCCTTATGGCCTGTGACAACAGATCCTTGTCATAAGGAACACATGCATAATAACCTTTTGTAGTTCGCCCTGACAACGTGCCTTAAGCAGGGTAATCATGGATGCACCAAATTATTACAGCACGAAGATTGAACATCGCACCAGTAAAAGCATCATCAGTAGGGCCACCATTCCATAGTTCAAGCAACTCTTCTATGAGAGGTTCCAAGAAAACATCAAAATCCTTTCCAGGGTATTTTGGACTTGGGATGAGTAAGGCCATCATGCAGTTCGATTGATCCATGCATACCCACGGTGGCATGTTATAAGGCATCACAAGTACAAGCCACATGCTATACGAAGCGGTCATATTGCCAAATGGATTAAAACAATCAGTAGCTATGGCCAAGCCTCAAGTTCCTTGCATCTTCAGCAAACAGTGGACATTTCCTATCAAAATCTTTCCATGCCTCACCATCAGCTGGATGACTCATTTCATTATCATTTGGTTGTCGCTTCAACTTGTGCCATTGTGTGTCCTTTGCTGTTTTTTTCGAAGCAAAAAACCTCTTCAATCTAGGTATGGGCGGAAAATGTCTCAACACCTTTTGAGGAACCACTTTCTTACCATCTGCATCTCTCCATCTTGATTCACTGCATATCAGGCGTTCATCTCATACTCCATCCGAAACAACACACAGTTATTCATGCACACATAGATAAAATCATATCCAAGACCCAATTCACTGAGATATTGCTTTAATTCATAATATGAATTGGGAAGTTTGCAATGAGGGAATGCTATCACCAATAACTTCAGTAGTGCATTAAATGTTGTATTACCGATTCAATAGTATGACTTGACATGAAGTAACTTCACAAGAAAAGAGAATCTTGATACTTTAGATTCTAGGCAAAGTCCGCACTTGGCGTCTTCGAGCACTCTAACAAACTTTGGTTGTTCTCCACTTTGGTCCCAAGCGGTGTACAGCTCTTCTATCATCTTTGGCAATCCACCATCATCGTCATTGTCATCCTCATTCGCACACAACACATCGAGACCAGAATTTTCGGTATGCTCAACATTTTCATCAAAATGCACTTGAGATTCATGCACATCAGCATCAACAAATTCTCCACGATAAACCCACTTTGTGTTTACACTTGGCATCCCATATATGTGAATATGATCATGCACGTCCAACTGAGGTCTTGCTGTCCGATTAAGGATGCATAGCACGAACAAAGTACATGAACATTCTCATCAAATCTTTATTTAACAAATTGCATGAACTCTCCCACACCTTTGATATATGCAGGGGTAAATTGTTTACCCTAAATGCAACTTCTGTCCATTTAAGAAAATACATAATTGAACACAGAAAACAATATGTCAAAATCAGTCCTACATATGCAATCCTACAAACTAATAGAGCAGAGCTACTCAATCCAAAACCTAAACAAATTATACTTAGTGACCACTAATCAGTTATCAATACTACAATGTAATCCATGAACACTGGGAAAAAAGTCATACCTTTTGTGCCTTCATGTGATCTCCGCTCAGATTCGATGATGTAATCTCTGCTTTCTTGCAGATCAATCTGACAGAAGAAAACCACCGTGCCGTGTCTATGTCGCGATCAATGCAAAACCTCTCATTTTAACCAAAATCAACATTTTGGAAGAGAGAACTGATTCCCAGGTCATACACCTGCACCCACAACCGCCACACAAACTCTCAAGGAGAAAAGGGAAACTCGCCCCCGCTAGAAACCGATTCACCATCTAGATCATTTACGATACATTCGTAAGGTTCACATTGTTACAACACTCACCAATACCACCCACACTTTCAATCATCAAGCCAACTCCGCAACTTAACCAAAAAGGCATGCACTCCCAAAGAGTCATGCAATCAATTTAATCCATAGATCCTTAAGAGTAGGTTCAACTCGAACCTCAAGATTTCTAGTGTTCCAATACGCTCTCTATTACAGATTTTCCTATTCACCATAGGTATCCTAAAAAGCCCAACAGGTTCGAACATAAAACACGCATCAACATTTTCCTTTGGTCCACTAATTATAATAGCCATCAATCATACAACCATTTATTCCAAATTTTAAAACCCATCTTTTGAATGTTGATTTTTGGCATGATCACCAATTAACTTTCATGCAACCCCTAACCCAACAGTTTAGTATCCCCGGTTCATTGAACCAATGATTACCTTTTAACAACTCGATGTGATACCCACCAGTCATACTCCATAGATAAACTCCCAAATAGACATTTGTCAAAGGCGAAAACACTACCATTCAAACAACCCTTCCATATACTCATTCTTTAATCTCGCAATAATTAACTCATTGCGTTAACCCACAATATTAATGGACCCATAAGTAGGGGTGCAATAACTCTATTCAACTTTCACTTTAGAATCACCTACCATTTCAATTAATCACTCTCTACCAACATCAAAAATTAAGTTGTCCTTAATCAGCCAACAAATTCACTCTAACACAATCAGTAGTTTACCTCAGCTCCAAGTTCTAACTACTCATCAAGGACTTAAAGTTTTGAACACAGCACCCACCATTGAAACAATAGGGGGTGACCCCAACCTTGAGTTAAACAACAACTCTCAAGCACGAACAAACACCAATAAACACCAATAAACACCGGTCAAATCTTAACACTTCAATAAGTTCATTTAAATTCGAAGAACGACAAACACGGAAACAATATCTGGCTTTTGTCTGTAAAACCACCAACCAAACCAAACGCCAAAACGGTAGAAATATCAATCCGAAAAGATTCACCACTAGTCGTCCCTTTTGTATCCAACCAACGAAGACAAAAAGAATCAACTTTCTCTAATATAACACAATAAACAACAACATCCCCTACAAGGGGTTTCTAACTATCGGGTGATGACTTTACCTGGCCACACCCACCACCATGGCCTTAACATGGCCAGAAGAGCAAGGCCGAAAACCCTTCGGCACCACTTAAACACAAATACTCGCTTAACTCTTACATAAAAGAAATAGTGATAACAACATCATATTTAGTACTCACCAACAAGGCTCAAATAAAGCAGTTCAGCATAATGCAATGATTATCCAACCCAACCTATTGTGCATCTGTGTGTCAAGTTTTAAATTATTTAACCAATCTATTCTAGGTTTTAAAGTTATTGCCCTGAGGCCAAATTTTAAAGAGTATAAACTTATGCCATGTTTCTATTCTCACGTAGCAAAATTTTAGTTTACTCTAGAGTAAATTACTAAATTCATAGATCACGGACCTAACGCTCATTTAATACCAATCAGAACACCTCGCACCCCTGTGCTCTAATGTTACACCTCACGAACCCAACAGATAGCATTAAAGCACTAGAACAATTTAGCCATACAACTAAATTGTTTAGCAACATACCTAAATTAGCACCTCCCTAAATCTAGGACATCCACTCAAGAGATGTAAGATAGCATTTAACATAACAATATCATAAACAACTAAAGGAACCGACTCCAAAGACAAACATGGGTCATGGTATCAACCAACCCCATGACCCCAAGCAAGCACAAAATAACTCTCACAAATTAATTATTACAAAACATGAGCTCATTAAGTTTGAAAGCACAAGGCTAAAATAAAACTATGGTGATAAGCCGTGACGTGCTACTACTCCCATCCCAGCATGCCGACTTTAGGGAACCTACACACATTTACAAAAAGAAATGTGAGTCGAAGACTCAGCAAGTACAACAAAGTAGCAATATCAATATCAATTAATATGTGTAAATCATAAACATGTCCATATTTTAGAATACTAAATTAACACGTATAACAAAAAGAAGAAATCACTATTAGTTACCTCATCAACTACCTTGTTCACGAATTTCACATACCTCATTAGACAAAATTGAATGAGTCCACGACCCGATCCATTCTTAACCTGTAATTTACCCTCAACCCAAAGGTCATTTGCTGCCATTCACCATTAGCTTTACCATGCAATGCATCCAACAAAACATATACAAGGAATTTGGCACGCAACTTATTTAAACAATTTTGGGGGAGTTACCTCCACACCTTACTATTCACCACAAGAGCCATTAAGTGCAACGCTATGCAATGCAAACATGCTGGAATGCTCAAGTGCACCTTTCAATGCCTATACCCACCCTCTCAATCCCCACCATCCCGTGGAGAGTGCCTACTCTTACTGACTCGCTCCCATACCCCCATGGGTATGAGACTACGAGGTAGGACTTTCGTGTTCACTACGTGTGAACACAGAGGCCCGCATCGACATGGGTCGCCTCTTCCTTTTATGAATGCTCAAGTGCAATTGCCATGAATAAAAATGCAACCTTCATTCATTTCCAATCATAACATAGTCATATTTAACTGCAGAAACATCAACTAGTTCTCACATACATAACTTAATACTTACTTTCGTTTATTCAAACTCATGAGTAAATAAAAGAAAGGGGTACAGCACAATAAGTTCTACAAAGCGGACGAGACCACCCAACGAGTAATCGTGCAGGGTCACACAACATGCATCGCAATACACTTGCATCATCGTCACATATTTAACATTTTAGACCTTTTGCCGATTATAATCATACTCCTTAGCACAATCAACACAATTGCTCTTACGTGCAGCATCAAGGTAAGGAAACTAATCACATGGTTAGAACGATTGGACCATACTCATGAACCAGACTCCGAAGCCCATACTAGTATACTTTTTTAATCAATGCACTGGCCAAAAGCCCCGTTCTCAACTAAAATTTACTCTAATTACACAGAACAATAATTAAAATAGGAAGCAACACGTAATAACAGACAATCTTACTCATAACAAGACAATTTAACCGATAGCATTAGCACATCATATCAAAACAGGAATGATCACTTAAAGACATTGAGAAAAATATTGGGTGCTTTCAATATTAAATACCGTCGATTCGCTTATTGTTCTACCATTCATTTTCCAAAAGCCCACTCTCAACCATAATTCATCTAAATTTTCAGAGCAATAAATGAAACAGGAAGCATCATTTATTATAAAACAGGAAGTATCACCTATTACTCACACCCATATCCAACCCCACGATGTACTTGCCTTTTACCGGGAGGAGCGGAGTGGCGCGTGAAGAAGAGGCCACTCCTCCTGAAATCTGAAATCAAGCACAGATACAAATTACCGACCAATCAATCAATCAATCGCAACACAGAACCCTTGTGTATCTAAATCCCCATGCTCGCTTTACTCAACATTGACTAGGGATAATACACCAACTTAAGCATAATGCAGTGATCAGGGAGATAATGGGGTGCAATAAACATGATCTCATATGCAAATGTATCAATCCAGAATCATTGGCTAAACAGAATACTAACACATCTGAATAAAAGTAATAAGAACTAAGATGCTGCCATAATGAATTTCTTTATGAGACACTATATACACAAAATTTCCAGAAGGCCACTCCACCACTACTAGCAAGACAAGACACATATTACAGAAGCTCATACACAAATAACATACATGTATATATATATATATATCAATCCATAAACAACAGCACATAAAGCCCTCAAGAACCTAATACTGATAAACATAATTTCTTTATAGTAATTTCCTCCTTAACCTGCATTTCATTGTTCTATTGCTCCAGCATCTAGACAGTGTAGACATCTTATTACAGATAGTACTTGTAAAATAAAGCGATAGACAATACACTACATCTTTTTACTGAGATAGCTTTGCAGTCATGTTGAAAAATGGAAAGAAAACACTTGGGCACTTGGCCAGGTCAAACATCAATTTTCTTTCAATGTGCTCTGTTCACATACTATTTCAAATCAAGAAAATGCCAAGCCAATAGTGCATGCTTGCAGTTGTTCTAGTGGTTTTTGAGAACCTATTGGGCTTTTCATTAACTGAACATTATCGAGCCTTATTTGGCATGAGTTTAGCCATTTGCAGGAAGGACACAGTAAAAGGTTAAAACCCACTTTTCCTTCAAGTCGCTTATTTGGATCATATAGTCATAAGGACTACTAATGCAGCATAGCCAGAACTGGACTAGCAGGATGCAACAACTAAATTACAATTTAGTACAAACACCATAATCTAATCATAGAAAGATGCATGTGCACATTTCATCAAACACCTTGTCTACAACAATTCATCCACACTAGAACTTCACCTCCACTTACCACTAAGGAGGAGAGGAAGGAGGTGTTAGCTATGGGGGTGGAGTAGCAGGGGGATTCCATGGCGGCGCCAGCAACAGGGGCGACTCCAGGGCAGCATCGACTGGGCTTGGCCGGAGGGGGCACCAGAGGAGGGGGTGGCGCTGCTGTGGCTGTTGCTGACCAGAGGAGGGCGCAGGGGAGAGGCGTCGGCAGGGAGGAAACCAGCCAGGGGGAGTCGGCCTGGAGTGGACTCGGCAGGGGCGACTGGGAGGGAGAAGGCGGCCGGTCAGCTAGGGCTGGGGGCGTCGGCACTAGGAAGCAGCAACCAGCAAAAGGGGAGGAAGAACTTGGAGGCTAGGGCCGCAGGGGAGGACTTCGGCCAGGACTGGGGGCGCAGGGGAGGAGTCAGGCCGGGAGGAAGCCAGCCAGGGGAGAGGAGGCGCAGGGAGAGCAGTCGCCAGCCCCTGGGAGCAAGAAGCCCAGAAAAGGAGAGGAGGAGTAAGAATCGGCAGGCTGGGGGAGAAAAAGGCAGCGCCTAAATGAATTTCAGCCACACACTCAAGGAGAAGGAGAGAGATTAGGTGAAAAGGTAGGTGAGGAGGGGAAATTCCAGAAAAACCCCTCCCACCCAAAAACCCTTAACCCTAACACTCCCAAATGGGCCAGCCACCCCTGAAATTACCAGTCAGATGGGCCAAAGCTCACCCGACGAAAGGCCCGAAATATGGAGCGAAGTTCCGCGGTATTACAGCTGCAGCAAGAGAAACCCTAGGTACCACCACCTCACATCTTGTCGTTCCCTCGTGCGATTCCCTTCACTTCGTTAGGGATTTACTCTAATATTCTGCTTGGCTTTGGCTTCTAAGGATACAGTCTAATCGGAGAAGACGTCGAAGAAGAAGAACTACTACAAGGAGAAGATGATGCAGCGGAAGTGAGTGCCTATCTACACCTTTGTTTTCGATTCATTCTGCGCAATTGCTACCAGCATGCGTTTTGGGATTGGACGAGTAGCGCTGGCCACTTTGTTCCAAGATACATATAGTTTTGTTTGGCTTTTTTGTGTTGATTCGTGGGGCAACAATAGCTGTGTATTTTGGAACCAAGGTACCTAGTTAGTGTTTGTTAGTAATCCCCCCACTTCTAGCTATTTTTTTTGTTTATGCAAGTCTGTAACTAATGTTTTGACTTAAGTTTTTAAAAGGGGAATTTATATATGTTTGGAATTTCTGAATTCTGATGCATATACTGTGGAAGAGATATTGAGTAAAGTTGCAACTCTTGATAGTACGATTACATGAAGTATTCAAATAGAATGAGTGACAGAGGCCTATTTTTCTTACAAACTAACCCTTATAATCGCCTAGTCAGATTGCTGCAATACACGGGCTTAACTGCAACCATGATTATGGTGCTCATATAGCTGCCATTATCTGTGTTTGTAACCTACTAATTTTCTTTACGATATCTTCTACTCTCTAGTATAAATGTGTCATGAGTTGGTGCTGCAGCAGAACCATGTTTATATGGTTAAAATACTGACAGTGGGCATAATTCAAACACTTTATGCGGCTGTGCATGTCAATTTTTGGAATCTGTAATCATGTGAAATCAGGAAGCGGTCATGAATCATGATAAATCAGATGCAAACTATAACTACCTCCAATGTACCTTTCCTGCTATTAAATTCTTTCGGCAAACCTCATTCTCTTTGATTTTCCCATGCAGAGAGGAGAAGAAAGAAGAACCAGAGACACCCAAGTACCGAGATCGTGCTAAGGAGTGTCGTGAAGATCAAAACCCAGACTATGAACCTACAAAGCTTGGTCCATTTCATGCTGTGGCACCTCCTGGAACAAATTTGAGGTAATTTTTTTAGATAAAGGATTAAAATCCAGTCTCTGCCAAAGCACACAACCAAGTTCTTACAAATACCATATCCAAATAGCTATAATGTAAAATGGGCAAAAAAGATCAGGAAATTAAAAGCCTAATCTATAATTGCTTCGCCATTCATTCTTGGCGAAGATGTGCAATGCCACGATCTCCAATGCCCTGCTTGCTTGTCGGATGTTCTCCCTGTTGTTCCTCTGAAGATAACCTGCATAAAAGTAGAATATTGTTTTTTCTCAAATATGATATCATTGCATGTACACCAAATAGCCCATAAAATGGCAACACCCCCAACTAGAATCAATCCTTTAGCATCCTTTGTAATACCTGTTAACCAATGACCAAGCATATTGGAAATGGAGTTCGATGGTGATAAGCCAGTAGCTATATGCACAACGTGCCAAATAGTTTTTGAGTGTTGGCAATCAAAAAATAGATGTCTTATTGTTTCATTACAATTGCAGAAACAACATTTCTGATTCCCATGCCAATTTCTTTTAGCTAGATTATCCTTTGTTAAAATTACTCCGCGGTGTAAATACCAGAGAAAAATTTTAATTTTCAAAGGGATTTTCAACTTCCAAATGAATTTACTGGTGAAAGGGGTATTCTTATTCATGAAATATCTGTACATAGATCGTACAGAGAACTTTCCATGTTTATGTAAATCCCAGTTAAAAATATCCCTTCCAACGGTAAGCTGACAATTAGCCATTTTTGCTACTAAATTGTACCATGCAGTCAATTTGTCCCCTAATAATATTCTTCGAAAGCTAATTTTTGGTGGCATCTGAGTCATGACCTTTGCCACTATAATATGGGGGTAATGGACAATGTTATACAAACTTGGAAATTGAACCTTTAGTAGCGTAGAATCTATCCAAGTGTCATCCCAAAACCTAGTTTGTGAACCATCTCTTATCCGAAAGGATCCACATCCTAGGAAATCATCCTTAATTTTTAAAAGTCCTTTCCAAAAATGTGAATTCCTAGGTTTAACATGCACTTGGGACAAGCATTTGGAACTTAGATACTTATTTGTAAGTAAAGTTTGCCAGATCCCATCCTCATTCAACAGATTAAATAACCATTTGCTTAGGAGACATTTGTTCTTAATCTGTAGATCTATAATACCCAAACCTCCTTGATCTTTAGGGCGACACAGGATATCCCACTTAGCAAGGCGATATTTTCTCTTATGATTATTGCCTTGCCAAAAAAACCTAGATCGATAGAAATTCAGCCTTTCTAGAACACCCTTGGGGATTTCAAAGATAGACATCATAAACATAGGGAGACTGCTTAGCACAGAATTTAATAGTACAAGTCTACCCCCATAGGAGAGGTGTTTGGCCTTCCATGTACTTAGTTTTCTTTTAAATCTATCCTCGATTACACCCCAATCCGCATTACGGAGCTTGTGATAGTGCATCGGAATACCTAAGTATCTAAACGGATATGATCCTATCCCACAACCAAACAAGTCAGTATATACCTGTTCATGTTGTCGAGCTTCACCAAAGCAAAAAATCTCACTTTTATGAAAGTTAATTTTTAGCCCCGATAATTGTTTGAACACACAAAGCAAAAGCTTCATGTTTTTAGCTTGCTCAATATCATGATCCATAAAAAGGATAGTATCATCTGCATACTATAAGATCGATAAGCTATCCTCTATAAGATGAGGAATAACTCCTCAAATCTGACCATCCTCTTTCGCTCGCTTAATCAAAATGGCAAGCATGTCTGCCACAATATTGAATAGTATTTGAGACATGGGATCACCCTGCCTGAGCCCTTTTTTGGTTTGGAAATAATGTCCAATATCATCATTAACTTTAATGCCCACACTACCGCCAGTGACAAAATGTTTGATCCAGAACACCATTGGTGGCCGAATCCCTTCATGCGAAGGGTTTGTTGAAGAAAAGACCATTTTACCTTATCATAAGCCTTTTCAAAGTCAAGTTTCAATAGCACTCCATTGAGCTTCTTAGAATGTAATTCATGGATAGTTTCATGTAATATCACTACACCTTCCATAATATTACGACCTGGCATGAAAGCTGTTTGTGAAGGTCGTACTACTTTGTTAGCCACCCCCATGATTCTATTTGTAGCTACTTTTGTGAAAATTTTGAAACTCACATTGAGCAAACATATGGGTCTATATTGTTGTATTTTTGTTGCCTCTTTAATTTTTGGAAGGAGCGTAATTATTCCAAAATTGAGGCTAAACAGAGGTAAGTTTCCGTGATAAAAATCATTAAACAACGCTATCAGATCCCCTTTAATAATATCCCAAAAAACCTGATAAAATTCAGCTGGAAATCCATCAGGACCAGGTGCTTTATTATGTTCCATTTGGAAAACCGCTTCTCTAACCTCTTTTTCAGTAAATTGTGCAATGAGGATGGCATTTTCCTCATTCGATACCTGAGGCAGATCGTGATTATGAGTCTCCACCAGACTAAAATTATTTTCTTCTGGCGGTCCAAACAGGCCCTTATAATAGTTAGTGACATGTGCTTTTAATTCGGCATCACCCACTATTATACCATCTTCATGCTCCAATTTGAAAATGCATTGCTTTCTGTGTTTGCCATTAGCAACCAAATGAAAATATTGTGTGTTATCATCACCCTCCAAAAGGTCTTTTGTTTTAGCTCTCTCATACCATTTAATTTCCTCTTCCCTCAACATATTCACCACTCTATCCTTAAGGTAATTCTTCAAGTTTAATTCATAGTCTGAGAGAATTCTATGTTCTGCCTTCTTATCAAGGTCATCGATTATTGAAATCATTTTTCTCTTCTCCTTCTTGTTATGGCCAGCTGTGTGTTTAGCCCAACCTTGTAAAAATTGCCTGAAGGTTCTTATCTTATTCTACCATTTTTCCATAGCAGTAGCCCCTGTAGTCTCTGATTGCCATTTTTCAGCAACCAAGTCATAAAAACCATCTCGAATCAACCACCCACGTTCAAATTTGAACAATGGTTGCTTTTTATGATGAAACGAAACCCCAGTACTCAAAATCAATGGTGTGTGATCTGAAATACTCCTATCTCTAGCCTCCACAATGGTGAGAGGGAATTTTTTTCCCATTCAGTACAGATCTTGCAAGACCCTATCTAACTTCTCAAAAGTTGGATTATCTCCACTACTCGCCCAAGTATAATGTCGACCAAACAAATTTATCTCTGTGAGATCTAATGATTGAATAACCATGTTAAAAAGATTTGGCCATTTAAAGTCAAAGGTGTCCTTGTTTTTATCATTAGGACCACGCATTATATTAAAATCCCCACCAATAATATACGATAGTTGTTCTTTGCTACAAATATGAGCCATTTCAGCGAGAAAAGTGTCCTTATATTCTTGTTGCGCAAGACCATAGACTGCTATGAGCACCCACTTGAAACCATCATTTTTATTACGAAGAGTAAACTTAATATAAAAGTCCCTTTCATCGATGGCTCCAATGTCATACACCGTTAGGTCAACCCCCAGGAGCATGCCCCCTGATCGACCATGAGGTGCCATGCAGTGCCAAATAAATTTTTTGCCACCACATAATTTTTTTAATGTCCCATCCGAGAAATGATCCCGACCTATCTCCAAAAGAGCAATAAAATCAATTTGCTCCTCTTTTACCATATCCTCTACGTACCCATATTTAGCCAAGTCTCCAAGACCTCTGCTATTCCAGAATACACGTTTCATTTGAAACTCAGCTTAGATAGAGCTTTTGGTTTTCAAGAACTCAATCCCTCTCTATTGATATTTCAGGATTTGGATTTTTTTTCTACGCGGTGTAGCAACAAGTTCACTACAAATATGATCTATACCCTCCTCAAACACATTCTGTTCATTACGAATGTGATTGAGGTGAGTGGCAATAAAATCCTCTTCCTCCTCATCCAGATCAATTTTAGGTGAGGAGGCTTTAGAAGTAGCACTTCTATTTTTTTCCAAGACCCTAATCCTATCAAACTCTATATTTTTAATCGATGTAATAGAAGAAGCAATAGTATTACTGTCTCTACCCATTGAAACACCCAGCTTAGCCATTCAAAAATAAATTTCAGAATTTGAAATGGATGGTAAAGTTGGGCAATTACCTGGCATTAATGAATTCTTTTTATCCACCAGATTCATCGCCTTCGCCATCATATTTGTGTCCCCCATAGCAGCAATCCTCATGCTTGATCGTCCTTGCGGCATACATTGCCCAGCTGATGGAAGTAACTCAATATCTTCCCAACCATTTATATTATCTAGTAGTTGGAGCGAATGCACCATATCCAGGTTGGAAAGGTTAGCACGGATGTTGTTTCTCTTACATAATGTTTGCAGCATGCGGCGAGGTAATTCCTGAAGCTTGTTGCCTATATAGTCAGCACGAATCAAAGCATCCCTATCTTGAGACTTCTTAGCATGTTCATGAACCAACTGAATTGCCTCCAGCATACTCTCATTCCCATCCTGACAATGCATATCATCCGGCAACAGTCCATCCCTTATTGCCCCAGAACCTTCAATACCCAAAGAAACAGAATCATGTTTACTGGATGCAGCCAAATCCCTTGCGAAAACAGAACATCCACCCTCTGCACTCATATCCAAACCTGCCCCATTAGACAATTGCTCTGGCAACACAGATTGAATTGACTTTAGAGACCGCTGCACCACATCACAAGCTGGCTACCCATTAGCCAGAGTGAGCTCCCTGTCGGCAGCAGAGGTTTTGACAGGAGCCTGAGGAACTGGAAGAGCCCAAACCGATTGCACTTTTGCCGGCAACAACTCCCTATCATTTGCACTTATTTTGACAGAAAGAGCATCCAAGCCGTCCAAGCCATTTAGAAGTACTTCATCCTCCATCTGAATTCCTTCCTGAATACCCTCGGTCCCAGTCTTACACTGCACATCATCCGGCAACAAAAGCTCCGAGCAGTCTCCCTCAGCAGTCATAGAAAAACCTGCCACTTTCATCAATTGATCTGGCATTACAGATTTATCAGACATAATAGAAATCTGATCCACCTCACAAGCTGCAGTTTGAACCTTAGGCGCAGAATTGACCAAAAAAACTTGCCCATTCACTTGCAGCAACTCCCTGTCGGCTGTAATGTCTCTGTCAAGGCTCTGAAGTGCTGAAGACACCCAGTCCATTTGCCCATTTGCCGGCACCAACTCCCTGTCATATTCCCCAACTTTAACAGAAATTGCAGCCCGGCCATCATCCACATTCTTTTCACTTTCTAAAACAACCAAGTTATTTAGCTCATCCAGATTATGAACTAAAGAATCAGAAGTCTCATGAATTATAGGTTTCTCAGAAACAGAAGTACAACCTGGAGATGGACTTTTCTCAGTCCTAATATTTCCTCTAGGTATGTTTTCTGTCTCGGTAAAGCCATCTTTGTCACCATTTTCAGCATCTCCCATCTCTTGATCTTTGTTTTTGGTTTGATTATCCGGATCATCGAGATCATCATCATCCTCAAACTCATTGGATTCCCCATTGCTATCATTGATCACGTGATCAATTTTGAAAAAAATCTCATATAGGCAGTCGTCTACCACTATGTCAGCATCATCTGGTATACAATTCACATCAAGGACAGCGACCAACAGTCTAACCACCCCTGTTTTTCGCATTGATCTCATGTCCACTCTTTGAGTAGCTCCAAGTATAGAACCAACCACCCAGAGCGATAAAAATGATCTGATCGCATATGGGACACCATAGACATTAACCCAGACCTTTTGAAGTTTCTGCTTAGGCTTAATCTCCATATTCCACTCCTCAAAAGACATCACCCCCTCATTATTATCTGTGCGAAGACGCTTCATACTAATCATTCTTTGAAGTTCAACTTGATAAGGAAATGGGACAATGTATGTATTAAGTCCGTGATTCCGAACTAACCAATCCCATTGCACTGGAATCGCCCGAGCCAATTCTTTTTGGACTATCTCCGCCGGAACCGAGCCTTCAACAATTGTAATTAGGGAAGTTGCCGAAATTTTGCATGGCGTCTTGACAACAGAAGTATAGGGAATATGAAAAAATCCTAGACCCTCACCAGCCAGCCCAGTAAATGTTGCAGATGGCTTAGGTCCATGTAATAGAGGACATTGCGGAGTGAAATGCTCTTCTTCGCATATCTCACAACAGAGAACAAACTTCTTCTTTTTCTTCGATGCAGGTTCATTAACAGAGTGAGTACCTTTATTTTTGCCAGCCAGAATTCCAGAGCTTTCTCCCTTCTCCTTTGATTGCTTGGACAAATCTTCTTCTGACGCCTTCCCAGTGATAGCAGCCTGGTAGCCCCTGAATTATAAGCAACCGGAACGCCAACTCCATGCACAACACGGCTGAATGAACCGCTGCGCCCCCATGTTCTTGGACACGATCGCGGCCTCCATACCGACCACGACCACGTGCAAAAAACCATTGGGGACGACCCCCACCTCGAGCACCATGGAACTGTCCTCCATAGTTCCGGCCTTGATGACGATCTCCACCACCAGCCGCCGCAGCACCGCCCACCATGACGACTTGAGAGTATGTGCGACGGTTGTTAGGCGGCGTGTGATAGGTCAGCCTTCGGTGAAGAAACGCCAACCCCGGGTTACGTATGGACCAGACCGACTTCGCAGGCCTTTGGCCCACCGACACAACCGGCCCAACATATGGACTAGAAACCAGAGAATTCAAATTTTGTAATTCCGGCCAATTCGGCAATGACGAAGAATCAGGAACCGCGCAAAGAACACGCTGCCATGATCCTCCCACCGATCTGGATCTCAATGAGCATTGTTCGATCAATGGCACCAAAAAGTCCTCGAGCGTGCGTTGAAAAGGATTTCGTGGTTTTGGCAGAGGTCCCTTCCAACCTTTTTTCTTATCCCAAGGCCAACTACCCTTGAATTTTTGATTTGTACAGGGACGTTGATTGCACTGCAAAAAATTAACTGGCTTGAGATTATAATCAGCACAGTCAGAGGAACATACCTGCACATCCGGTTGTATATCTCCAAGACTCTCCTCAGAATCAGAGTTGAAATCAGTCTTTGAAGCCCAGAATTTCCCACCATCAGTATGAGCAGCAAATCTCTGAGAGGAATTCACCATCTCCTCAATTGTGGATGAAAGACGATGCCTTGCATAATCCTGTTCTTCCTGCGAAATTTCCTTACTGACTTCCGAACTTGATTTTGCCTGGAACGCCATCCGGATGGATCGAGAAAGAACACCATGGCATTTGTTAATGTGTATGCTGATAGCGTAATAAGGCGTACCCATGGTACTTTCTGAAATACCCGCTAGCAATTTTGATCGACATCATTTTCATGTGAACAAGCTTGATAATTCGTTATACTTCGCACTTTCAAATGTCTGCACTTTCATTGTCTTCTTTTTATCATATGTTCTCCTGGAATTTTACCTTCTGCAATCATTTGCGTTACAGGCTAGCAGATGCCCAAAAGATTTCAACTGAGAAAAGCAAATATCTTGGAGGTATGCAGTATGAGTGTGTGACAGATCTGGCTGCTATTTGAAGTTCCCAAACCCATTACAGGCAGTGTGCCTAGACAGTTTTCTGAAGTTTTATGCATAGTACAGATCACAGATCTGGCTGCTATTTCTATTGCTGATAACTTCTACAAATATGAGTTCTAACATGCACGCATCATTTGTTCAAGCAAAAATGTAAGAGTTCAACTGAGAGAATCATTTACATTCTATGTTCAAAGGTGATATTCGATTTATTTAATCTGGGAGACTGGGAATCTGCCCAGGTCTGACCTTGGACCAAATGTTACAGCGTGTACAATATCCCAGTTGGAAGGTTTCAGGTGAAATACAATACGAGACCAACTGCTCTAGCGATGAGAAAGCAGATGGTCGCCATTGACGGTGACATCCTTCATAGCTTGGAGTACCAAGGGCAACTGCGGTGGGTGTGAGTGTAATGCTGTAATGTCAGCTTGAGTTGTAGCATCCAGTCGGAGTTGGTCAAAGGAGCAAAGGAGTTTTGACGAGGTACTACGAAGGAATTTGACGATTTGCGATCGATCAACTCATATGCAACTCAAAAAGGATTTAGTTGAGCATATATAGGAGCGATTTGAAAACAATTAGGCTTACTTGATGTCACCATATTATGTATTTTTTATTATCTATTGAAGTTATGAACTATTATATATATGTGCACTAAAAAATTTATGTCACCCTATCTTATTTTATATAATTGTTACCATCAAATTCCATCAAGGAGGCAACATAGGCAACGACTGCGGTGCAATCAGCGCTCCCGTGCAATCACCGTGCAATCCAACTAAGAAAAGTTTCAAAAAATTCTGAAAAAAATCATGGATGTACATCTCATCTTACCCCATCTACATATAAAATTTCATGATCAAATTCGTCTTATGCTAGAAGTTACAAAAAAGACAAATTTCTGACAAACTTAAAAAGTTCAAATGCACCTCAAATTTGTCTTTTTTGTAACTTCTAGCATAGGACGAATTTGATCATGAAATTTTATATGTAGATGGGGTAAGATGAGATGTACATCCATGATTTTTTTCAGAATTTTTTGAAACTTTTCGTAGTTGGATTGCACGGTGATTGCACGGGAGCTCTGACAGACCGCTAGCCGTTTGCAACATAATAGACACATAGTAAAAATTTACATTTGATCCTACTATAAAAGAGGTACATGCAGAAAATTAATTATCAGGTATTTAATGAAGAGATATCTTTAGAAATAGCTCTTTGTATATAAACTGACTCTTACGGACCTAGACTGCTTAGGAAATTGAGCTAGACTCAACCTTTGTACATGCCCTGACATGCCAAATTCATGGCAAGCATATTCATCAAGACATGTGTGCGCATATATCAGGTTGTCTCGGCTATGGACTCAGTGGTCGTATCGGAGTTGTCTCGGACATCTTCTAGTATTTAGAGCGAGCACGCAAGGCATCAAACAACCAAAGCCCTAAGCTAGTCAGCCGTGAAGTGCCGCCGTTTCACCGCAATTAGAGGTTTAGCTTGCGCACTGCTACAGCAAAGATTCCATCAATTTGCCACCTGGGAGGGTCAATTTTGGTCATCATTTGCACCGTCGGGATAGCCATCTTCAACTGCAACTTGTGTGCGCGTTAGCTCGGCCAAGGAGTCGCCAGAACACTATCACCCGCAAGAACCCTAGTAGCCAAGGTTTCCAATCATCACCGCTATCACCTCAGTGGTTCAACCGAGAAATGGATCATGTCAGCAGGTAGACGATGAAGAGATCAACATGTTCGTGTCCTTCGCAATCGTCGCCGGCGACCCTAGGGCTCTACGCATCGCCGGCTTACATGGTATCACCCCGCTGCTAGCACATGGAGTCCACGTCGTCGCCACATCATGCCACGTTGGATGCTTAAGCTGATGTGGTTGCTGGCGTGTCGCATAAGTTGTCAAGCCAAGTCAGTAACCCGGGACCCACACGTCAATCGGTCAAGCCCTTTTAGGTCGGATTCACCATGGACCAAGGACCAGGGACCAGCTGTGGATTCGGTCAATAAGCTAGGGCCACGTGTCGGTCTGTGAGTAGTTAAGACCAGGGTTGATGTCGGCGATGACATAGTAATTAGAGTTTTCAGTATAAAAATAATTCAAGATAATTAATAATTTTCTATTTTCTGATTTTTCATATTTAATCAAATTTTTGAAAGCTTTGTTCTCCCTAACACTACAGATGGCTCATTAGCAGCAGCCATATTATCGCTTCCAAAAATAATAATTAAAAGTCGACTTACCGCTTGGAAAAAGAATTTTAATTAAAGTCGTAGTGCCTCTTGGAAAAGTAAGTTATATAAGTGTCATACCGCTTGGAAAAAGAGTTTTATTAAAAGTCAGTAGTGCACTGGGAAAAGTAAGTTATATAAGTCATCATACCGCTTGGAAAAAGAATTTTAATTAAAAGTTGTAGTGCCGCTTGGAAAAGTAAGTTATATAAGCTGTCATACCGCTTGGAAAAATAATTTTAATTAAAAGCTGTCGGACCGCTATGGAAATGTTTCTGATACAGTTGGACCACTTGCAATATTATTTTGGCGGGCATAGACGTGCGGATGTAATACCACAAATCTTCTTTGCCAGGGTTTTCAACAAGAAATGTTTTTCCGCCTTCTTGATTTAAGGTGTAATATCCCGGTTGAACTTTGGGGTTTTTATTTCTTTTCGAGTGCGGTTGTTTAAATCAGAGTCATCCTTAGGTTTCGGAGGACCCGAGAGTGGGTTTGGGCTGTTGGGAGCTGGTTTGGGCCTCGGGAAAGGTTCTTGGACCTTTGAGGAGTAAAACCCTAACCCTAAAGTCCCACGTTTCATCCAAGGGCAGCAGCCATGTTTTTTTCCTGGTCCCCACCGCCTCCTCCCCATTTCCTTGGCTGGCCTCCCGGCCCCGAGCCGCTCTCCCCTTTGGTCGCGCCGCCTGGCGCCTCCCCTCTGGCGGCCGCCCACTGTGCCTCTCCTCCTGCGTGCCTGCTGCCTGCGCCTCCTCCTTCCAGCTAGGCGCCGCTCCCCCAGCTCCTCCCGTGCGCCGCCCGCGTCTCCCTCCTCGCTGGCGCCGACGCCCGGGTCTTCCCACGGCCGTGCCGTTCCTCCTGGCGGAGACTTCCCCCAAATCCTGAGCCGGCGTCGCCCCTGCTGGCTCCTCCCCAACGCCTGGCCCTGCACCGCCTCTTGGCTCGGCGACGTCGCCCTGGCCTCCCTCCACCGCCGACGGCTCTTTGTAATACCGCAAATCGATTTTCTGGGTTTTTTGGCCAGAATTGTTTTCGTTTTCTTAACTTCAAAGGATTTTCGTTTCGCTGTGTTTTTGAAATTTAAATCTTTGGAGTTGGTTGTTTTGGGGACTCTAGAGGTTGTGTAGTTATATATTTTTCCCTTAACCCTAAAAGCCACCAACGTCAAAAGGGGAGCCAGCATTTCTTTTTTTTCCCCAACCCCCCCCCCCCAGCCGACTCCTCCCGACTCCAGCCGCCTCTGGGCTCCCCACCACATGCATCCGCGCCTCCCGGCGTCCCGGTGCCGCCCTAAGCCGGCCCCACTGCACCCTCCCACCGTGCCCGCCTTCCCGAGTGGCGTCCTCCCCGAGCCTCAGATCTCCGTCGCGCCAGCGTGGTGGCCGCCTCCCGTCTTGGCGCCTCCGGCCTCCGTCGTCGCGCCTCCGCCCGCCACTCCCGGCCGCCTCTGGTCCCCGGCGCACCTCTGGCCCTGCGTCGGCCGGCTCTCCCTCTAGCGTCGCTCTCTCCATTGGTGCTCCCCTCCAGTGCGCGCCTCCTCCCGGCCGGTTGCGCCGCCCGGCCGGCTCCTCCTCGCCGGCGCCGACGACCCTCCTCCGGCCTAACACCTCCTCCACCTCCCTCCATGGAATTGCTTTGAGGTAAAACCCTAGGTTTTGGGGAGGGATTTTCCTTGCTTGTATGGTGTTTGATTAAATGCCTAGCTAGAATCTTTGTTTTGAGATGCAATTAGTTGAGTGGATCCTGGATCCTAGATATATGTATGATATTTGCTCGATACCAGTGGTGATGCATGTGGTATGAATCCTAGTCATAGTTACTGGATGCAAATTTCGAATCGGATTCGTCGAACCTGAGCCGGTTAAGGGTATGGAGTTCGTGTTCGCAGTAGAAATTAGAAGAAAAGGTAACGAACCGCGTTTCTCGTGACTATTATCGTAGTGTAGAACAGTGAGTTAATTCGGTGCAGTCAAACTGCAGTGTTTTAGGGCTCAAAGAAGCTTTATCACAAGGAAAACAGTTTAAAGCTACTTGCTGTTGAACCGAACTGTATATGTTGATGGATTTCTCTTGTTGCTGCCTTGTAGATTGCCTAGAGTACGCCAGTAACTTGAGGTGACTGGATAAGAAATGTGTTTTAGCTTAATCAATCAACTTGTGCAATCTAATGCTGTTCGTTCAGTTGCTCTACTTTTCATTTAGGATTTACTGTACTGAAGACTTTCATGAAAGTGATATTATAGCAGTGTTACACATATGCTTGCCTTTCTTTCCTTGTCCAAATTATTAGCTTTAGTGAGTGCCATATTGGCACTACTCTTAATGTATGTGACATCTGACCTATTGTCTTGTAGAAATGTTTATTGTTTGATAGGGCACCAAATCAAATATACTTGTAATTCAGATATATTCGCGCTTATCTGTGTAATGTATCAATGACTTCTTTTAAATAAGATATCT
Organism: Guadua angustifolia; assembly: GCA_036346375.1. NCBI lineage: Eukaryota > Viridiplantae > Streptophyta > Magnoliopsida > Poales > Poaceae > Guadua > Guadua angustifolia. Next base: position 101,117 of record JAYEVE010001401.1, on the reverse strand, counting down.
TTCTTCCCTAGGCAAAATCAGCATGTGAGTTTAAACCTCCGTGGAATAAACTATTCAGCAGAAGTGTAATTGAATGGGTACAAAGAGGGAGTTCAGGGTGGTGAGTTGACAGTTGTTTTTCGAAGTAAAATGTTACTGATATGTGATATATGAAGCTTGCACTCACAGTGTTATTTGTTTGCTTTTTGTTGAATTAGCTGTTCTTCCTGGGGCTTCAATACCAATATTGTCACAGGTTAGAGAACTATCCATATTATATGAAAATCTTAATTTTATCACATGTAAGCACATCTACATAATTGCTTTACTACTTTCCTGCAGACCTATCTTGTATGGCAGCTTCTTTTGTCTGCTATTTTTTTGAAGAGGCGCTATAAAGTTAATGAGATAACCGGATGCTTTCTAGTGACAGTTGGTGTGATAATAACTGTAGCAAGGTAAGTTATTTCTTGATAAGGTCACTGTAGGTTTATAAGGACCTAGTAAGCTATTGAGTTATTGTACAGCTGTAATCCATAGAGTTTGTTTTCCTGATTTTTATAATGCTCTCTTACAATGATTGAGGCCATTAAAATTTCTAAAAATTTATAAAATTGAGACCTATTTAATGGTAAATTTTATTTGATTTTTAAAGTTTGTATTCTCTCTATTTTAATATTTATTTATAGTTTTCTCTAATTACATGTAGACGTTGAAGCTCTAGGTTACCTGCCCTTGATCACCTAAACACACGCTCAATTCAAAAATCAGTTTCATTTTCACATTTTTAACAAAACAATCAGAAGTAACTCCTTTGTCCAAAATGTTCAAAAATACTTCCCAAAGTGACCAAAAATTTTCCATATTTGGTCTAGAATTTTTCTAGCATTCTGTATATTATTTTTAATGAGCATGGCTAAGCATTTTCTACACAAAGTAAGGCCCAATAAATTATCCTAAACTTGTGGGTAAATATTCCTAAGGTGGCAATGGCAGTAACATTCACGGTCAAAGAATATTTCATCGCAATGTAGCACATAACTAATTTCCTAGACACGAATATAACACTTTAATTAAAGTAAGCATGCATAAATTATTGTAGTGAAAACAACATAAATAGTGGAAACTTATGATCATGGTCAAGTGGGTTTGCTAGCCTTGATTTGTGAACACTTACTTGCTTTTGCTATGTATCGTTTTTGCTCACCTCAGACATGTTGGTGTCTATAAAAGACAAAACACACAAACACCAATAAATACCAAATAAATTCTCATAGAGACCAAAATTCACAAAAAATGGTGCCGGAAGAAAGAGTATGAATCTAGAAAATTTTAGTGAAAAAACAAAATTAATAAGAGTTCGTATAAGGGAGAATAATCCTTCGGATGTTTTGCGAGGAGTGAAAATCCTAGAAAAAGAAGAGAGAGAATACTATCCAACTAGGTTTTCGAATTTTAGTTTTTCTTTCTAAAGAAAATTCTGTAATTAATGCAATGCACTACTGACAGGTGGGGTCAGGTTCTTGTGGACCGAGTCCACGGAGGCATGGTCTGAACTTTGGGTCTCACATCTCTGAGCCACACTCAAATTCCGGTTTAAAAGAGAAATCCTATTAACTTAACTATGGGCAGAACTGACCCTGTAAGACAATAAAAAGAACAACCCAATCACCGTCGTATCATCAAACATGAATATACACCTGAATCAAAGAATAGAAACAAATTTCAGGAACTATGTGGCACAAGACAACTGTACATCTGAAATATTAATACGACCTGAACTTTACCTATGAAAAAGGGAAACACAATCACGCAGCTCTGAACTATATATAAAAATCCGGAATTGCTAGGAGCCGGACATCCAATTTTTCTGGACACTACAATATTTTTTTCTACTCGTAAAACATTTTTTCCTACGTATGAAATATTTTCCTTCGATAATAGTAGAAATGTCGATCTGGATCGCTGCAACATTTTTTTCCTATGAGTGAAACATTTTTTTCCTACGCGTGAAACATTTTCCTTTGATAACAGTAGAAATGTGCGTGTAGAAAAAAATGTTACAGACATTGGAAAAAAATGTTGCAGACGTTAGAAAAAATGTTGCACCAAGCGTCTGACGAAACATGCTGAGATCGGATGTCTGGGTGCTAGTTCTTGCCATAAAAATATTTGATGAAGACACTGTTGTGCCTATTGTGCCCTTCAAGACATGGGAAACACAATGACACAATATTTCTCTTCAAGCTAATTTCTCTTCTAGACATCAACATACGTCTTAATTCTTGCCTAATATTTTTTTTATCTTTTACGACCACACACGCCATATTTATTTTCCTCTGGTTCTAATTAATATAGTTGGTTTTAGGTAACATGTTGTAAAAAAAGCAATTCAAATTAGTAGCACTATTGGAGCAAAATCTGAATAATTCTAAGCATCTTGAATTTACACCAGAGTTTCCCGATGAAATAACTGAGGGATACTAAATAACAAAACGTGCAGTGAAGTGAGCAAGTAAGATGACTGGATTACGCATTTTCTGAAACAACCAAATTTTTGGAGAGGTGCTTTATGCATGCAATTATGCTCTCCAAAAATTAAATAGCAAAAATTTGAAGCGGCACTGTGAGTACTGAGTAGTGTAGTGGTGGTTGGACGCAAATCAGACCCTCTATGTGCTTCAAAATTTGTACTTTTCTATTCAGAAGCACCACGCCAACATTTTTTTTCGAGGATATAGAAACAAGTCAACTGAACAAGTAAGACCGGTCTAAGGCAAAAACTTCAAACAAACCAAGATTTGAGAAATTCTCAACTGCAGTCTAATATCGAGGAAATATTATATGCAGCTAACATATAGTTTTGAACATATCGAGGAAATATTATATGCGGCAAACATATAGTTTTGAACATTCTATTCTCAGAACACCTGTCTCCAAATTTCCAGCAGAAATGACCGTCTGTAATCTCTAAAATAACAGAGCTGTCAACAACATATACGCACCTAAGTTGACATGCATATATAGACCAGAACTAGAACTCAGCATCTGCAATTCAACACAAATAACACTACTACAGAACCGACCTTTAATACCGGCCTATCAGTGCCGGTTGAGCACAACCCGGGACTGATAGTTACAACAGATCCAGTTCAACGGCAACAGGCTGCTTGCTGGGGGCTCGATGCGTTCAAAGCACCGACCGTCTCGATGATATAACATCGATGCCGGTTCGTTTCTTAACCGGTACTATTTAGCGAGGTCTCATTAGTACCGGTACTGATGTTAGATCATCAGTACCGGTTCATGTTTTCAACCGTTACTATGTCTACTAGGTTCCAATTTAAACTTCTTCCTCCTCCCGCTCTTTGCCAGATCAAGATCATTTCGGTCTTGTGAAAAAGAACAGTGGAGCTTCGGCCAAGAGCTTCAAGGGAGGGGAGGTGCTGCCCAAATTTCAAAAATTTGGTCATTTTACTCGCAACCAAGGTAACTAAGGTTAGTAACATCATTCCTCACTTCATTTGGTGTCAAATGGAGCCTCTTTTTTGCTTGAATTATGAAGAAAATTTGATCTTTTCCCATGATTGATGAAAGATTATGAATGTAGAGGGAGGTGCTGCCTAAATTTCAAAATTTTGATCATTTTACTCGCAACCAAGGTAACTAAGGTTAGTAACATCATTCCTCACATCATTTGGTGTTAAATGGAGCCTCTTTTTTGCTTGAATTATGAAAAAAATTTGATCTTTTTCCATGATTGATGAAAGATTATGAATGTAGAGATCTAGCTTGATCTTTTCAAATAGGATACAAAAACTTGTTGTGTAAGCTTAGAATTTGCTTGGATTATAATGTAGCTCGCATTTAATTTGTGGATCTAGCTTAAATTTAGGTTTTAGTTCCATCGATCGATGAAGGATGAGGTTTGGTTGCACGTAGTTCGGAGGAAAATGGTGCATGGAAATCATGGAGTTTGGGGTCTTCAAATGGCAATAGTTATGTGGAAAAGAAGAAATTTAAATTCATTTGCGAATTAAAATAATATCAAAAATATGAATGGCTTTATAGAAAATATAAAATGAGTTCAAAATTTGAGAAAAGTTTTCAAAAATACTTTGGAATATTTTAAACTTAGAAAAATTATTTCTAGTATAATTTTGGTTTTAATTTGCATCAACAAATTATTTTTGAAAACATCATTAATTAAGTGCTAGAGATTTAGAAAAAATAAATAAAAAAAATGATTGAATAATAATTTGGAAATTTTTAGGGTGTTAAAATCTCAACATGACTGTAGCGGTTCTTATAATTTTTAGGGTTTACAATTTCAACATAATTTGCAAACAAAGCTGTCGTGAATTTTATTCAGAATTTTGAATCCAGACTCTGATCGACCAATTCTTTTTGTAAGTTGCAAAAACGTGTTGTGTGTGTTTAGATTTTGCTTGGATTATTATTTAGCTCGAATTGAAGTTGTGGATCTAACTAATATTTAGGTTTTGGTTCAACAATTCATTATCAAAAAATGAGCTAACAGTTACCTTGATGTAACATAATGTAGACGGACTGGCGATAGATGTACATGGACCGACGCTCCCCGGAGTTCTTACAGGGTTTGCAAGATTTTCTTTGTGCGGCCGATGCATACACAACGTCAGGCTACATATGCTGTCCATGCATAGACTGCAAGAATGAGAAGAAGTGGCCAAAATCCAGCCACCTCCACTTCCATTTGCTCACAAGAGGTTTCATGTCAAACTATACCTGTTGGACCAAACACGGTGAAGAAGAGATTATACAGGAAGACAGTGAAGAAGAAGAGGTGGACAACAATATCCCGGATGCTGGCCAACACGATTCTTTCAAAGATACATTGGGGGAGTTTGGTGATGATGACCTAGACCAGATGCTGCGTGATGGAGAGGGAGAATACATCGATGAAAGACATTACGAAAAGTTCCAACGCCTATGGGAGGACCACGGAACACTGTTGTACCCAAACTGTCGATAGGGCCATAAAAAGTTGCGTACCACACTAGAACTGATGCAATGGAAGGCGACCAATGGATTGTCTGATAAGGGATTCGACGAGTTGTTATGCCTCATAAAGAAGTTACTTCCAGAAGGGAACACACTGTCCGAAACTACGTACGATGCCAAACAAGTTATCTGCCCTTTGGGGTTGGAGGTACAGAAGATACATGCATGTTGTAATGATTGTATCCTTTATCGCAATGAGTATGAGGATTTGGAAGCTTGTCCGGTGTGCAAAACTTCGCGGTATAAGACCAGGTGTGATGACCCAGGTGAGGTAGAGGGGCAGCGTAAGAAGAAGAGATCTCCTACTAAGGTGGTGTTGTATTTCCTAGTAATCCCCCAGTTGAAGCGTTTATTTGCGAACAAAGCGCATGCCCAAATGATGCGTTGGCACAAAGAAGACCATAAGGACGACGGAAGGCTAAGGCACCTTGCTGATGGCTCCTAGTGGAGGAAAGTCGATAGAACATACCCGGACTTTGCTGAGGATGCAAGGAACATAAGGTTTGGGTTGAGTACGGATGGGATGAACCCGTTCGGCGATATGAGCAGCAGTCACAGCACTTGGCCCGTGACTCTATGTATCTACAACCTTCCTCCTTGGCTGTGTATGAAGCGGAAGTACATTATGATGCCATTGCTTATCCAAGGCCCGAAGCAACCTGAAAACGACATCGATGTGTACCTCAAGCCATTGGTTGAAGATTTGCTAATACTGTGGAATGATGGTGTACGTGTATGGGATGAGTACAAAAGAGAGCACTTCACTCTACGTGCATTGCTATTCGTAACCATCAACGACTAGCCTACACTTGGTAACCTATCAGGCCTATCTATCAAAGGATATAAAGCCTGCATCCTTTGCTAGAGGATACGAGATAGCAACTACCTAAAAACTCTCGAAAGGTTGTGTACATGGGCCATCGTGAGGTTCCTCCATATGAAGGACCCGTTCACGGAGGAAGGGTGAGAATTTTGATGGGACGAAGAGAAAGCGTAAAAGCCCATGCATCGCGATGGGGCGCTTGTATTTTCTTTGGTAAAGGATCTGAAAGTAGTATTTGGAAAAGGTCCGTAGCAAACTGTCCCGGTGAACAAGGTCACACGAAGGCCATTTGGAAGAAGAAGTCAATATTTTGTGACTTACCTTACTGGAAAGACTTAGAGGTCCGCCACTCATTGGACTTCATGCATATCACGAAGAATGTCTGCGTGAACCTGCTAGGTTTCCTAGATATATACGGCAAATCAAAAGATACACTTCAAGCATGAAAGGACCTAGAGCTACTAGGAATCAGGAACGACCTACATCCGGAAAAGAGAGAGAAAGGACAACATTACTTCCACCCCGTGAGCTACACTCTGAGCAAGGAAAAGAAAAAAAAACATGATTAAGTTCTTGAACAGTGTGAAAATCCCTTTTGGATACTCCTCAAACATAAGGAGACTCATAAACACGAAAGAGAATAAAATCGTACACATAAAATACCATGATTGTCACGTGTTGATGACATAGTTGCTCACAGTGGCGGTGCGAGGTATTCTGCCAGATTGGGTACGAGGGACAATCATAAAGCTGTGTTCGTTCTTCAACGCGGTGTCGCAGAAGGTCATCGAGCCGAATAAGGTATCTAATCTGATGATGACATGGTCTATAGTCTGGTTAGCCTTGAGATGATCTTTCCTCCATCCTTCTTTGATATTATGGTCCATCTCATGGTCCACATTATTAAAGAGATAGAAATTCTCGGACTGTGTTCCTCCACAATATGTTCCTTCGAGAGGTACATGGGTATCCTAAAGAAGTATGTTCAGAATCGGTCTCGCTTGAAGGTGCATTGCATAGGTGTCGAAGAGAGGAGGTGATCGAGTTTTGTGTTAGTTACATTGATGATCTGAATCCGATTGGCGTCCAGATCACGCGATGAGGGAGGCTACGGGAAAAGGGACTTTAGGGAGAAAAGAATCCTATAGCGACGATCTACTTTCATTTAAACAAGCACATTTCACGGTATTGAAACAAGCAACTGTAGTGGCTCCGTATATCTATGCTCACGAGATGAGTCTACGCACCCAATATCCAGAGAAGTCAGATAAGTGGATCGTGCAGTCGAGCAAATAGATCATTTCGGTAGTTGGTTACAAAAGCAACTGTTGGAAAACCAGACAGACGATGAACAGTTGAAACTCTTGGCTCGGGGACCGTCCACAACAATCATATCATTCCAAGGGTATGATATAAATGGGTACACATTTTACACGACAATCCAGGATAGCAAGAGCACCAACCAAAATAGTGGCGTCCGTATAGATGCCTTGGACAAAAATAGAAAGATGGACACCTACTATGGTTTCATAGAGGAGATCTGGGAGCTCGAGTACGGGCCATTAAAAGTCTCTCTGTTTCGGGTCAAACTGACAGCCGTGGATATCGATAAGTACGGTATGACAACTGTGGACCTCAAGCAAGTGGCCTATAGGGACGAACCGTTCGTGCTCGCTAATGATGTCACATAGGTATTCTATGTGATGGACATGGACAGCAAACCGAAAAAGCAGAAGGAGAAGACTAGCAGTAGCGATCAGCCAAGGCGCCACGTGGTTCTTCTAGGTAAAAAAGGATTGTCGAGTTGAGGCGTCCACGGACGAAGAAGAGTATAATCGCTTCGACGAGTGCCTCCTTTCACGGTGGGCGAGACATTAGTGTCCTGAATGATACTGAGAGAATCTCCCTACGCACGCCGCGATCATAATGAAGGATCACTTGTAAAAGCAAAGTGTGTTAGCAAATAAGGATTGCTTTGCTTTCTTTTGTTGTAATAGACTACTAACATACTAGTTTCTCATTCCTCTAGTGGTTGTCCTGTTGCTTCGTATTTTCTATTCAAATTGTACTAATATTTGACTAACAATATTGTTCAAAGTCCCTCTGTACTAATATTAGATTGCTAGATCGTAGAAACTATAAAAGGTGAATTTATATAACAAGGTGACAATTTGCAATGGAATTAGAAGAGTGCAAAAATTACTTTATTTCTTACAATTTTCTATAATTTTAATTTATATTAGATGGTTGGAAAATAATATTGAAAAGACTATCTGAATTTTAATTTATGTTAGATTGTTGGAATTTTTTAATTTATATTAGATTGCTAAATGAATCTAAAGTGGTAAAAGCATTTTTAAAAATTATTTAATGAAACAATAGTTAAACCGTAAATAAACAAAAAAGAAATCTTAAAAAAGGCTAAATGAATCTAAAGTGGTAAAAGTATTTTTACAAATTATTTAATGAAACAATAGTTAAATAGTACATAAAAAAGAAATCTAAAAAACAAAAGAAAGGCTAAATGAATCTAAAGTGGTAAAAGCATTTTTACAAATTATTTAATGAAACAATCGTTAAACAACAAATAAAAAAAAGAATTAAAAAAGAAGTCGTTAAACAAGAATAAAAAAAAGAAATAAAGAAAAAGAAAGGCTAGGGGCTAGAAGTGGGCTCGAACCCGAGACTTCAACAATGACGACGACAAGAACTCAAGAGCCCAGCGCTAGCCAAGGGGGAGAAAGATTTATTATCAACCAGTAAGGGCACCAAAATTATTTTGAGTTTTAGTAACTCTTCACATCAGTACCGGTTGGTGTCTTCAATCGGGACTGATGTGAGTCATCAGTCCCGGTTGGTGTATCCAACCGGTAGTGATGCAATGTCTGATTAGCACGAACACAGAACCGTTTGTGATGATCAATTGAAATCAGCAAATGCGCGCCATACAAAAAAGACTACTGGATTATATGAGAAGTAGATTGCATTATATATATAAGAAGATAATTACAAAAGTATTATAAGAAGCATTATAATGCTTTATAGATTGCATTATAAGAAGCATTACAAAAATACTTTAACTACAAAAGACTAGCTAGTCGGAGGAGGGGGCCGGAGGGTCGTCGGAGTCCTTGCTGCGGCCATCCGGGTCCTCGCTTGAGCCGGCTCGATCAAGGTCATCCTCTAGCTCCCAGCAATCGCGATATCCCTCCGACGAGTCGTAGCTTTCGTCGTCGGAGGAGGAGGAGGACGGCGCGGGGCGCTTCTTCCCAGCGAGGGTGGAGGCGGAGGCGGCCAGAGGAGCAGGGGTGGAGGCGGAGTCGATCGGAGGGGCGCGGGTGGAGGCGGAGGCGCCGATCGAAGGAAGCGGAGCAGCCGTGGAGATGGCGTCGGTGGAGGCGGAGTCGATCAAGCACTGGGAAGACGAAACTTTCAAGCACTGTGAGACATCAGTCCCGGTTGAACACACGAACCGGGATTGATAGTGCCTAGGGCTCCCAAAAGCTAAGCCATCAGTACCGATTTGTGTATTCAATCGGGATCGATGTGAATCATCGATCCCGGTTGGTGTATCCAACCCATCGATGTGAGACATCGATCCGTTGGATACACCAACCGACCGATGGTGCACCTATAAATCCTCCCGCCACCTCCTGTTCCCCAATTTTTGCTACTCCCGCCATTGTTGCCCAATCTCCTCCTCCTCCCGCTCGTTTGCAAAGACCTTCGACGACCTCCTCGCCTCCAACGACCCCACCACCGCCGTCCTCCTCGCCTCCAACGACCCCACCGCCGCAATCCTCGCCTCCGCGCGCGAGCCACTGTCGTCCTCGCCTCCGACGACCCCACCGCACGCCGCCGTCGTCTCCAGCCATCCTCACCGCCAACGACCTTGCTGCCGTCCTCCTCGCGTCCGACGGTACAATGTATGTTCACCTTGCGGATTGATTCGGTTTTGCCATCCTCACTGGGATATGGAAATGAATGCCACATGAGGGTTAACTAATCCTAAACTAGGTTACAGGAAATCTCACATAGCAATTGTATTAGCCTATGAATCAAGTACTAGTTTCCTAGAACGTGCTGTTCCATTTCTAGGTTTAACGTGCCTAGCTATACTGGCTTAACATTTACCATTCATCCATTGATATTCTTATTGTTTAGTGGATATATAAATGCTGTAAAGTGTTAAGAAATGCCAAATTCTAGAGCCATATCTGAAAGGCATGGAGGTCAGAAGATTGGAGGTGTTTAAGATAATTCATAACAATACATTGTATGTAAAGATTCTCAGCTCTGTCTGATGTGTTGGGAATGTGTTATAGATGCAATGATATCAGGTATGGGTTAGGAACTTAGTATGCTGGTATGACATTTTGGATGACTAGTGGCAGGGAGATGAGCTCTGCCCTTGCATATATGTCCATCTACCTACTTCTATGTCATCACTTGTGTTTTCTATACATATTGGGTGTTGTTCACTGATATTATCTAGTCTGTGGTAGAGGCAATCACTAAGTTGTCTTTTTTCTCACATTGCTTGTCGAATTGTTGTGTTTGCATGATTATGGTGACTACTTTGCTTCTCTTACCATGTAGAATTTTAGCACCTGCACTTGTATGTTGTTCTCTTCTGATATACCTACTCACAATGACCATTAGTGAAGAAATGAGTTCAACAATCGATAATAACAAGTATATGTCTGAACTGCAGTGTCGTTAGCAGGGGCAGGCGCCCAAGGAGGCAAGCAGCTAATAACTTGAGAAAAACTATTATTGCTTATTTGCACAATAAAAAATAATGAATCATTTTTATTCCACACTAATATGATTTTCAAAAAATAAAATAAGGTTATAAATCCACAACTAGAATGTTAGTAGTCTATTACATCAAAAGAAAGCAAAGCGATCATTCTATGTCAACTAAGCACGTCACCTCATGGCTTCGCCTCTCAGTGTATCGGATGCTCTCCTGGCAGCCGTGCTTTTTGAACTTGCAGGGGCTGGTCAAGCCGCCTAGGACCTTCTCCAACGGCGACATCAGGTGCCGGTCGTTGGAGAAGGTCCTGGGTCTCTTGATCACCCTGCAGTTCAAGAAGCAAGCTGCAGAGCGTCCCTGTGACACGAGAGGTGGAACCATGAGGTGACGACTTGGTTGATATGGAATGATCGCTTTGCTTTTTGGTGTAATACACTACTAACATTCTAGTTGTGGATTTATAACCTTATTTTATTTTTGAAAATCAAATTAGTGTGGAATAAAATGATTCATTATTTTTATTGAGCAAATAAGCAATAATATTTTAAAGAATATATGTATCATGTCAAATGTATATGTATCATGTGAATTATTCTAATTTCTAGTGAATTTTGAAATTTCTATGTATATGTGAAGTTTCTATGTATATGTGAAGTTTGAAATGTATATGTATCATGTCAAATGTATATGTATTATGTGAATTATTCTAATTTCTGGTGATTTTTGAAATTTCTATGTATATGTGAAGTTTCTATGTATATGTGAGATTTGTATGTATATGTGAAGTTTCTATGTATATGTGAGATTTGTATGTATATGTGAAGTTTCTATGTATATGTGAGATTTGTATGTATATGTGAAGTTTGAAATGTATATGTATCATATCAAATGTATATGTATCATGTGAATTTTTCTAATTTCTCGTGAATTTTGAAATTTCTATGTATATGTGAAGTTTCTAGGTATATGTGAGATTTGTATGTATATGTACAAGTATACTTGTCGATATATGTGAAATTTCTATGTATATGTGAAGTTTCTACCGTCTCTTCCCCACCATCTTCCACGCCGTTTTAGAGTAGTACCATCGACTTTACATGAAACGTGATCTATTTTCGTTAATTTTCGATGCTTCTTAGCCTAAGAAACGATTTATGGACGGTGAAGGATTTGATCAAGAAGAATTTATGAGAAATTTGATTTCGGGATGTGGTGGTCATGAGGCGGTGGAGCCTGAATCCACCCTCATGGCCGCCGAGGCCGATGAGGCTGCAGAGCACGATGAGGTCGGCGAGGTAACAATCAGTCACGTTCATGATTGTCAGTTCCACTATTATGCTAAGCCAACATTCTGACCCGTTCATGATTATACCATGCTTTCAGATCGGTCAACCAAGTAGGCAATCACGTCAGCGAGGTCCAAGCAAGAAGTCGAAGGCAAGACATGTTGTCACCGAAGTCGGCGAGAACGGCCAACCTCTTGCACCCTCAGGGTGAAATTTATGAGGGTGAAATTTCTATCTCGTATAGATATGAGGGTGAAATTTCTATCTCGTATCCGAGTGGGATTCTCTATTGTAACCGCCCTTCTCTGCTATATAAAGGGAGGGGCGGGGAACCATCAACACACAACATCATCAGCAAATAAGTTAGCTACTCATAATTCCAGAGCACAGGACTAGGGTATTATCTCCGCTGCGAGAGCCCGAACCTGTATACATCGTGTGTCTTGTGCTACCATCGAGTTCCCGATCCAGCACTTAGCCCCCTTTTAATTATTGTCGGCAACAAACCTCGACAGTTGGCGCGCCAGGTAGGGGTTGCGCTAGGATCAATCTTGGCAAGCTCGATGGTGATCTTCATCAAAAGCATGACCACCTTTGTGCCGGCCTAGGCGTTTCGCTTCGGAAGTCTGGATTTCATCGCCGACGATCTTGGCCATCTTTCCCTTTCAGATTCGGATCAGTTCCAATCTGGAAGCAACTCTGAGGTTCCCTTAGCCGGACAACCACTCGGATCGGGAGCAAGCATGGCCATCTGTCCCTGAACGGTAAACCAGAGTTCTGAACCCCGTTTTGAGATGGAGCCGGCTAATAGCGAACCCCGAGTGGTTAAATACACCAGAAAACCACTCGGACTTGAAGGTCAATACTCCTCATCTTCTTGTTCCTTCGAATCAGAAGATGAATCGGAAAGCTTTCGAGCCTTCGCGGCGTTTTACGTGATCGAAGACTGCGAGCGAGTCTCAAAGAACGAAAGATGCGACAAATCTTTGCGGAAGAAGAGCGCCCGGAAGAAGAAGACCGCGAAACTTCTCCGAACAAAGGCCGCAATGTCAATGAAGAAATCTTGCAGACGAGGATGGGAAACCAATCAGTTTTCCAAACTCCTCAGCAGAACATTGTCGCCTCCAAGACACTCCTGGATACTTTAGGACCGCTACTCGGTCCCGACAGCCCCGCTGCTCCGATCGTAGCCCAAGTTCAGGCTATGGTGGCGGCGGCAGCAATTCAGCAACACCAGGAGGAACCAAGGGAGAAGGAGCCATCTCGTACTCGCCTCCTCAACTCACAGGCTGCTAGTAGCAATACAGCTCGCAGTCGTCACAGGCGAGAGCTTCAACGAGGGGAAGACGTTCGGCATAGCATCAACCAAGACCTTCGCATGGATTTAAACGACAGACAGTGTGACCGGGAAGACGAAGAGCGCCGTAGGCGCAAAGACGACTATGAACGTTTTGGCGTCGGCCACGACGAGCGGGACGATCGCCGGAATCTCCGTCATAACAGAGGAGAAAACGAAGACCGCCGAGCTAGATCACCTTATCGACCAAGGCGCAATGACGGCCCTATCAAGGGCATCCGGGCTTTCACCCCTCGCCTTCGCCGAGTGGTCTGGCCCGAGGGATTCAATCCAAAGAGCATCACCAAATTTGATGGAGAAAGAGATCCTAAAGCTTGGCTCCAAGTTTATTCTCTCGCGATCATGGCTGCCGGGGGCGATCGCAATGTGATGGCTAATTACCTTCCAATCATGCTCACCTCTTCGGCTCAAGCATGGCTCACAGGACTTCCGACGAATTCCATAGATTCTTGGGAGGATCTTTGTGAACAATTCATCACCAACTTCCAGGGCACTTACGAACGACCTGGAACGCAATGGGACCTGTACCAGCTTCGCCAGAAAAAGAATGAGACGCCCAGAATTCATCGGCGCTTCATGCAAAAGAAGAATACGATCGAGACATCTCGAAGCGGCGATCATCGCAAAGATTCCGTATGGGTCAATGACCCCGACCTGATCAAAAAGATGTCTCGAAAACCGCCGTCCACTGTAAGGGAGATGTTCGAACTGGCAGACCGTTACGCGACGGCCTCGGATGCTCTGGCCGAGCGGCAGGATGATCGCCCACGACAAAAAGACAAAAGGGATTATGCCGAATCATCAAGACAACGCGACAGAAACGGAAGCCTGAAGAAATAGTGGCGGCGAAATGAGCAAGGCCGATCGCGCGCCGCGACCGATTTACTACGACATGATGATGGAGGCTATTTGTCCTTTTCATCCAAAAGGCAAACACGCCGCAAAAGATTGCTTCACTTTGAGAAGATTTGCCAAGGAATCCAGAAAGCGACCAGCCAGAGGCGAAGCAAAAGAAGAAGACAAGAAAAAGCAAGACTCCCCTGAAGATGATGAGGGCGAATATCAAAAGATGGAATGGGAGCTCAATTACATCTACGGAGGCTCAATGGCTTACGAGTCAAAGCGGAAGCAAAAACTCACGGCCAGGGACGTCAACGCCATCATGCCGACTCCCGAAGATCTCGAGATGGTCCGAGGCTCCTATTACCTTTGACCGTTCTGATCATCCGGATCACATCCCTTATCCTGGCAGATTCCCGCTAGTGTTGGACCCGGTGGTGTGCAATGTTGAACTCAAGAGGGTGCTGGTCGACGGAGGCAGTGGGCTCAATGTTCTCTTCTCCAAAACTTTTGACGATATGAAGATTCCCCGTTCCGAGTTAAAGCGGGGCTCATCACCATTCCATGGAGTAATTCTCGGAACTTCTTCGGTGCCACTCGGACAAATCACCTTGCCAGTCACGTTTGGAACCAAGGAGAACTTTGGAACCGAGTACCTCAACTTTGAAGTGGCCGACTTCCAGACGGCGTATCACGCCATCCTAGGAAGACCTGGCCTGGCCAGATTCATGGCCGTGCCACATTACACGCGCATGTGCCAGGGCCAAAGGGTATCATTTCAATACGAGGGGATGTCAAGCAGTCGTTCGTCTGCAACAGAGAAAGCTGCGAGATGGCCAAAGCTCAAGAGGCGGCAGATGACAGAGAGAAGATCCGGCAGGCAGCCGCACACCAAGAAGACGAAGGAGAGGTGCCGGCTAAGAAGCAGACCAGGGCAAGCCTAAAACCTGATGAGGGGGTCAAAAAGGTAATCCTCGACCCATCCAACTCTGCCCAGACAGCTTTGATCGGGACAGGCCTCACCCCCAAATAGGAAGACGCGCTCGTCACCTTTCTTCGGGCCAACCGGGACATCTTCGCGTGGAAACCATCCGATATGCCCGGTGTTCCCAGAGAGGTGATCGAGCACTCTTTGAACGTTGACGAGAAGGCCAAGCCTATCAAGCAACGGCTCCGAAGATTTGCTCAAGACAGAAATGAAGCCATTAGGGAAGAGATCACAAAGCTTTTAGCAGCAGGTTTCATAAAAGAAGTGTACCATCCCAACTGGCTGGCGAACCCAATACTTGTTCGCAAAAAGAATAAAAGCTGGCGCATGTGCGTTGATTATACCGATCTCAACAAGGCTTGCCCGAAAGATCATTTCGGGTTGCCTCGTATAGACCAAGTGGTAGATTCGACGGCAGGCTGTGAACTCCTGAGTTTTCTGGATGCCTACTCGGGATACCACCAGATCAGGCTAAAAGAAGAAGACTGCATCAAAACTTCGTTCATTACTCCATTTGGCGCATTCTGCTACATCACAATGCCGTTCGGTTTGAAAAACGCTGGCGCAACTTATCAACGCGCAATACAGCGATGTTTTTACTCCCAGATCAAGCGCAACGTGGAGGCATATGTCGACGACGTCGTTGTCAAGACCCGTACGAAGGAGGACCTCATATCTGACTTGGCGGAAACCTTCGAAAGCCTAAGGGTTTACAAGATGAAGCTGAATCCAGAAAAATGCGTTTTTGGAGTCCCGTCAGGAAAGCTACTCGGGTTTATCGTGTCACAGCGTGGCATCGAGGCAAACCCAGAGAAGATCAATGCAATTCTGAAAATGAAACCTCCAACCAATTAGAAGGACGTCCAAAGGCTCACCGGATGCATGGTGGCACTCGGCAGATTCATCTCTCGCCTAGGATCTCGAGGAATGCCCTTTTTCAAACTTCTAAAGAAGCAAGGTAACTTTCAATGGACCACCGAAGCACAACAGGCTTTCGAAGAATTGAAGACATTCTTATCATCCCCACCCGTGCTGGTCCCTCCAATGCCTGAAGAGCCCCTTTTGCTCTACATTGCTGCGACAACTCATGTAGTCAGCACTGCAATCGTCGCAAAGCGGAAGGAAGAAGGACACCTCCAGAAAATCCAGCGGCTAGTCTATTTCGTCAGCGAGGTGTTGGGAGAATCCAAGGTGCGCTACCCACAGGTACAAAAACTATTGTACGCCGTGTTGCTCGTCTCACGTAAGCTCAAGCACTACTTCCAAGAGCATCCAATTGCGGTGGTCACCACTTTCCCGCTTGGGGACATACTCCACAATCGGGAGGCAACCGGGAGGATCGCAAAATGGGCAGTCGAGCTCGGGGCCTTTGAAATCTCCTTCAGGCCGCGAACGGCAATAAAATCCCAAATACTTGCCGACTTCACCGCCGAATGGACAGAATTGCAAACTCCAACGACTACTGAAGAGCTGGAGTACTGGACAATGTATTTCGACGGCTCTCTCATGCTCAACGGCGCAGGAGCCGGCGTGGTCCTCATCTCTCCAACAGGTGAGCGCCTGAAATACGTCCTCCAGATCCACTTCCCGGCATCAAACAATGCCGCCGAGTACGAGGCACTCATCCACGGGCTTCGCATTGCGATATCCCTCGGTGTCCGGCGGCTAACTATTCGGGGCGACTCCATGCTGGTGATTAATCAAGTTCAAAAAGAGTGGTCGTGCGTCGAAGACAACATGGCAGCCTATTGCCAGGAGGTACGGAAGCTGGAAGGCAAGTTCGACGAGCTGGAGCTCATTCACGTGCTCCGACGGGACAACGGCAAGAGATTTAACCGCAAGGCTAGGGTCCACTCGGGCAATAGTACCAGCTGGTGTGTTTGCTGAAGAGCTCCATAATCCTTCAATAAGCCCAAAGCAGGAACAAGGCAAATCGGAAGAAGCACCCATTGAAGAAGAGGTCCTGGTCATCGGTATGATTGACGGCTCCTTTTCTCAATTACTTCCTGAAGGACGAACTTCGAGAAGATCGAACAGAGGCAGAGCGCATCTCGTGGCGCAGCAAGAATTACGTGATAGTAGGCGAAGAATTGTTCCGAAAAAGTGCCTCCGGAGTTCTAAGGCGATGCATATCAGAACAAGAAGGAAGAAACCTACTCAGAGAAATCCACTCGGGAATCTGTGGGCATCACGGCGTCAAGCACTCACGGTGGGCAAGGCATATCGACAAGGCTTCTTACGGTGATTCTTTGTGGATCGATGTGGAAGACATCGTCCGAACCTGTGAAGGATGCCAGTTTTTTGCCCGCCAAATACACGTGCCGCCGAAAGCTACTGAGACAATTCCGATCACTTGGCCGTTCGCGATGCGGGGACTCGACATGGTCGCCCATTGAAGAAAGCTCAAGGCGGTTTCACTCATCTCTTTGTCACCGTCGATAAATTCACCAAGTGGATAGAAGCAAAACCGAGCTACAATCACAGCGGCCAAGGCCAAAGAGTTTTTCCAGGAGATCGTCGTAAGATTCGGCGTACCAAACAGGATTATCACGGACAATGGAACCCAATTTCGAGGAGAAGAATTTCAAGATTGGTGTGATGAGCTTGACATCAAAGTTTGCTTTGCCTCCGTGGCTCATCCAAAGAGCAATGGTCAGGTAGAAAGAGCAAACGGCATGGTGCTGCAATGCTTAAAGGCACGATCTTCGGCCAAGCTCAAACCGTATGCCACCCGATGGGTAAAAGAATTGCCTTGAGACTCACGGCCGAGAACCACCCCCAAGAGGGCAACCGCGATCACCTTTTTTCCGGTCTCTGGCTCGAAGCGATTCTACCCACCGAGTTGACCTTGGATCCTGGTCCGAATTTCAAGGAAGCCAAGTTGGAGGAGAGCGAAATGGAAGACATCGATAGATTGGAGGAGGCAGGGAAGTTGCAGCGGTCGATCGACCAAATACCTCCGAGCCTGCGCCGCTATCATGACCGAAACGTTCGAAACCGAGCGTTCTCTAAATGCGATTTGGTCCTAATAAAGAGTCAGAAGCACGAGCACAAGTTATCTCCGAATTGGGAAGGACACTACATCGTCGACGAAGTGACGCGCCCAGGAGCTTACAGGCTTAAGCGAGAAGACGGCGCCATCATCAGCAACTCATGGAACATAGAGCAGCTACGTCGTTTTTACTCTTAAAATGTTCTGTGGGCATTGAATCTTTTCCTAGACTTGCTACTCAATTGTTACTCAATTAAGCAGTAAGTCGGGGGCTACACCTAATAGTGTTGCGCATGCGCAACTCGACTGGAGGATTATTTGTTTAAAGAGATGTCATATGTCAGAATCATTATTCAATTGACTTGCTACTCAATTGTTTCTCAATTAGCGATGAAGTCGGGGCTACACTAATAGTGTTGCACATGTGCAACCCCGCTTGCATATTAGTTCTTATCCTCTTTCTTTTCCTGCGGTCACGACTAAACTGAAGTGCTCTATACCTCGATTGTGAAACCCTGCACGAAAAAAGTCTAGTTACCTAAAGGCATGCTCGAGGAAAAGGCCAGCGCCAACTCGCGATGCTCGGGGGCTACACTAATCGCACAGGGTGCTTAAACATAAGGGAGGATGAAAACCACTTGGGGAAAGTCGAAAAGATCTAAGCAAGGAACAAGAGAAATAACAAGTTGCAGCTGAAATAGTCTTGCAAAAGGTCCAGCATTGTTCAAAGACCATAGAAGACATATACAACAAAAGCACTATCTAAACAGCAAAAGTGCTACTTTCCTTACGGAGATAAAAAAAACTACTCCCGGCGTCGACGGCGGCGGTGTCCCGATCAGGGCGTCGACGGCGGCGGTGTCCCGGGCGACGGCCTCCTACTCCGCGGCCTCCGCCATGGCGAGGTCAAATTCGGCCCAGAGCTCGGCGTGTTCGTCCTCAGGCTCCACGGCGCCGTCGTCCCCAAAGCTGTGGAATAGGTTCTCGATCCATGGCACCACCGGCGGGCCCGGGCACTCTGGAGGGAGAGACAGAGGAGAGAGATCCTCAGAAGAAGAGGAAGAATCCATGAAGGCAACCTGCAAAAAAGACGAACGATCAACCGGCGATCATAATCCCACAAGCACGAAAAACGAAGAAATCAAGCAAAGGAAAAAGCTAACAGTCGAGTGTTTCAAAGAAACAAGAAGAAGTTCCTGAAGAAATGAAGAAGAACGAGCCGGTGGAGAATGGTAGTGCGCTGCAAATTGCCAAGATCGAGGCTAAATACACTCTTATAAGAGGCGACGTTTGTCCCCAGAGAGAGACTCACTCCGACTCAAGGCGACGCTTGGCATGAAGGCGGGAACGATTCACCTTCCGGGTGCGCCGAACGTAACGTCACACATGTCTCGAGGAGTGTCAGACGCCATGATAATCAAAGACTTCAAAAAACGGGCCAAAACGCCAGATATGCCTCTTAATGGGCCAGGAATTAACGAAGCACATTAAGGTAGCGGCTGGGCATCTTCACAAAACAAGGCCCAGGGGAAACTTTTTTCAGCATTAGAATAATTATCCCAAAAGTACAGAAAAAAATGCAGGATGAGTTCAGTACAAACAGAAGGCTACACGAGACCCAGGTCCAGATTGTTGACCAAAACAGAAGCAGTATCCTTGACTTCATCCATGAGGGCGAGCGCTTGATCGTCATCAACAGTGCGGGCAAATCCCTCCTTGACAGCCTCGAGCTCCACCCGTGGATACAAGGACTTGGTGATCGCCAACACCTGGCAGGCGCTCGTAATCGCAATGTCCTCCAAGTGCGCAGTCAGTTTCTTAGGGGCTTCTTCCAGCTTTTGAATTGTGATGTCAGCGTCATATGGGACACCACTGGTGCCAGCTTCATCAGGACCCAGGATTCGCAGCATCCTCTCAGAACCCAATTGAAGACGGATACCAGTCGGGTAATTACGAAACTGCAAAAAAGAAGGACAACAGGACAGAAGATAAGACCAAAAGTGCACCTTCCAATTCCCTTGTCAGCTTGGCTACTTGTTTTTTGGCATCCTCTTCGGCCTTCTTCGGTTTTTCATTCTGGGAGAGAGATGATTCGAGCTTCTCCCAGAAGTCTGACAAAAAAAATGAAGACCAGAGCATCAGAAGACGAAGGATAAAATCAAGGCTCAAAGCACTTGGGCGAAAGGATTACCGTCAGAAAGACTGGTCAAATTCAATTTCTCCGCCTCGAGGGACTGGATGCGACTTCGAAGCCCTTCAGGTTCCTCTCGATTCTCCACGCGAGTGCGGAAGGAAGTTCCAGTCTTTGGCGAAGGATGACAGGCGCTGGAGACGGTAAAGAAATGTTAGGCTTCAAGGGAAAAAGAGGACTTTCAAAGAAAGAGCGGCGCAGACAACTCACCTTGCCAAGGCGCCAACACTCGCGAGCAGCATCGAAGAACGACTCCCAATCCTGACCCTCGATCTTGCCATCCAAAAGGACTATGTCACCTTCATCATCGATAATGCAGCCCGACCGAGATTTCATGGCAAAGTGAGGAATTCGACGCCGGTGGTGGATGGCGAGGAGGTGGAAGGATCTTTTGGCGGCAAAGGAGCAGAAGCATCAACGGTGGACGCGGCACGGGCAGTCGGCTCAAGAAGGAAAGGCGGTGAGGAGTCACTCGGCTCCAGGCGACACTCGTTGCCCGAGGCCTCGGGGGCTGTTGGGGGCACCGTCCCGACTGGTTCCGGAGTAGCGATGGGAACTGGAGGCACAGCATCAATCGGCGCCTCAGCCTCTGCCACGTCAGCGCTACCCTCGCCAGCAGCCGCTGGAGGCTCCAGGGGCGACATCTCATGAAGAACTTCATCAACAGGATCCCTACAAGAAGAAACGATCTGGACATGATCCAGGGGAGCGAGGAAAGACTAGCAAGGGGATCCAACCTGTTGGACCTTGTTATCTTGCACTCTAAACCCCTCCGAGTGGAAGGACTACCAGTAGGAGTCCCCGCAGGTGCACCTTGCGCGGCAGACAAGGGAGCTCCAGTCGGGCGTGCGGGCGAAGGCACACTTTTCACTGAAGGTGGGGCCGAGGGCTTAAACACCTCGGGTCCCACTGACTAGCTCGAAGAAGAAGAAGAAGAAGTCGGGGGAGGAGGTCGTACGGCCGCGGGGTCCCGAATCTTCGGACCTCCAGTCGGGGATACACCTTTATCTGACTGCTTCCGCTTGTCCTTGCAAACAATCGGAGCTTTTCCCTTCCTGGATGGATCATCGCCGGGCGCGCTTGTCTTGCTTCACTTCGCGCTTGGGGCGGCAGAAGGAGAGCTGGCGGGGAAGTTTCGTTTATCACTCTTATGCACAGGGAACTCGGGTAATGGCGCATCAGAAAAGAAGGCCTCACATCCCTACAAATGTGAAAGCACATCCACATCAAGATTCAGATAAAAGTTAGAAGAATCAGTATTAGAAGGCAATGAAGATCCCTTACCGGGGGCGATG
Organism: Guadua angustifolia; assembly: GCA_036346375.1. Taxonomy (NCBI): domain Eukaryota; kingdom Viridiplantae; phylum Streptophyta; class Magnoliopsida; order Poales; family Poaceae; genus Guadua; species Guadua angustifolia. The sequence goes on along the minus strand of JAYEVE010001401.1, from coordinate 79,564 downwards.
GGTTCAGCTTCGTGAAAGGTCTTGGGCTTCTGGGAACAAAGATTTTCTCGTTCGGGGAAAAGAAATCAAAGGCACGGCTAAAAAATGCCGCCGAAGTAATTTCCTCAGAAACCTCCTGCGTGGGATCATTGCGGCCCTCATACTCGTACCCGGGATGGACTCGGTCCTTGAGAGGCTGAATCCGGTGGGTACAAAAATTGGTGATGATGGCCATACCGGTGAGCCCATTCTCCTTCAACTCAGTAATCAGCCCCATGAGATCAATTACTTGGTCCATCCCATCATCTTTGGGGAGCGATGTCCAGTCAGGAGAGGGCTTGGGTGGCCTCCCAGTGAAAACAGGCAATGGAGGATCGGGATTGGCGCAATAGAACCACTCTTGGTGCCAGCCCTTATTCAAAGTCTTCAAAGGAATAGTGAAGTAAGGTTTTTTCATACCATCCCTGAGCTGAAATCCGACGCCTCCAACCACTTTGGGGGAGTTCTTATTAGGAAAGGGCTTAAGAAGGAAAAGGTGGCGAAAGAGATTGAAGTGGGGACGGATGCCAAGGAAGGCCTCGCAAAGATTGACAAAGGCAGCAATTTGGAGAATGGAATTGGGATTGAGGTGAGTTAGTTCGATTCCGTAAAACTCAAGAATACCGCAGAAAAAGGGGGATGCTGGAAGACCTAACCCACGCATAAAGAAGGATTCGAAGACGACCACCTCCTCGGCACGGGGGGTAGGGCAGAATTCACCTGCGGCGGGGCGGGCGGCGAGCATCACCAATGGCGGAAAAACACCAATGCCGACCAAGTCCTCCAACCGCCCCTCCGTCGTTACCGAGGTAGCCCAATCCTTGGTCGAGGCGGACGGGTGACCGGTTGTGGGAGAAGGAGACGACATCCTCGAACAAAGAAGCCTCATGATCGTGTGAGATTAGGGGTTAACCCTAGCAGTGAGGTCGCGAGGAAAAGATTGGAGGATGAAGGGGCGAAAAGAAATAGTGCAAAGACACTTCGTTTCACTCTATATTGTTGGGGGAACTCTGCCAACTTTCGCCTCGAGCGGGAAATCGCATCACCCTTCCCATGCCCTGAAGCCGCCCTAGGGAGCACTTCAGGGTGGGCTGGCAAGCACGCATGTCGTGCACAATCGCTAAGGGCCCAACAAAATAAATTGGGAAAAGGTACGCCCCAATATGGGCCAAAAGCCAAAAACCCGCGACACACGGGATCATGGGTACCTCCCAAGGAAAAACATCCTCTTATGGTATGCCTCATGCTAGGTCGCAAGCTGATAACGTTCAGAGAACGAAGTCAGATACCATAAAGATGACTTTAAAAAAACAAACACCTACAAGGTGTGAGGCTCGTGTGACCTTAAATAGGTCGACGACGGATGCCAGATGGGCAAGATAAAATGCGCTCTGTAAAAAGGCCAAGGGTTATGCACCCGGATGTGCCAATACCACTCGGCTGAGTACGGATGTGCACAGGAATCATACTAAGTAACGAGTCGGCCTGATAAACTGGGTCGGAAACAGTTCGTAATAATCATACAAAGAATTTCGTCGAGTTCTTCGTGACCTCCTCGCCAGGCGGCAAGCACTCGGCTAGAAGCACTCGGGAAGACTTGATCGCAGAAAGGCACTCAATCGCGAAGCACTCGGGGGCTACTATGGGGGATATATGCCCCGGGGGCCCACAAGGCAGACCTGTGAGGCCCAATCAGCGTAAACCGTGCCGTGCCAACTACTGAAAATTTGAGGTGGATTGGGCTGAGCAAGGCGTGAAGAATCAGGACAAATCCCATCTAAGGGAACCGAGTCGTATTAGGCAAAGGATGATTGTAATCCAAACTGATATAGAGTCGGATAGATATCAGGGTGAAATTTCCATCTCGTATCCGAAGTGGGATTCCCTATTGTAACCGCTTCTTCTCTGCTATATAAAGGGAGGGCGGGAACCATCAACACACAACATCATCGAGAAATAAGTTAGCTACTCATAATTCCAGAGCACAGGACTAGGGTATTATCTCCGCTGCGAGAGCCCGAACCTGTATACATCGTGTGTCTTGTGCTACCATCGAGTTCCCGATCCAGCGCTTAGCCCCCTTTTAATTATTGTCGGTAACAAACCTCGACAGAGTGTATCAAGAAGAATCGAACACCTAACTTCAACAAGCACCCAAAGTTGCAAAATCACTAGGATGCGTTCGTGCACTACAAGACTTCGGACGAAGGTCAAAGATTGAGTGAGAAGAATAAGCTGAATGCACAAAAGAAGAATTATCACCACCGACTCGGCCCTGGTTGTTACCGCCATGCAATACCCAAATGGGAGAAGAGGGAACAGGACCTGCTAGCGAAGGGTGTCGCACTCGCAACAATGGATTGGCCCAACAGAGCAAAGCATTGGTTCTATGCTCACGGTGGCGCCCTTGATGATGACGGCAATGCTGTGTTTGTGGAGGTGCTAAGAGATGTGGCCAGAAGGCTTGTACAGTCCAGGGTAGCTTCGTGCCAAACAGGGAGAACGACGAGCTAACAAGGGCCTTGCAAAATCCAGAACACCCTGGACGTACACGAGGCGTTGGCGTCGTCCCGTGGAAGGTTGGTTTCACTCAGGATGCCGAGACCTATAGGAGTCGGGCGAGGAGCAAGACTCGACAGACACAACAGCTTAGTGCGCTTGAAGAATGCCTGAATCAAACACAGGAGAGAATGCAAGAAGAGATCCGAAGAGAGATGCAGTTAGCCTTGAGCCAACAGCGTGAGACAGGCCAAGAACTTCCAAGTAATCCTAACATCATCGGCCCCTCAAAGCGACCAAAGCAAGCGCTTCCGGTGGTGCCAGCGGACTTGGACAAGTATCCGAGACGACATCGGTGCGGACACCTTGTGAGCTGCATGTCCAAGCGCGGAACCTTACCTTCAAGGCGGCCGACGGCATGGCTCAACCATTGGAGTCGGGGCAGCTTATCCATGGCCAATAGATACCGTCAGGATACTCCAAGGTCTCGGTGGAGGAGGTCTGCCCAGGGTACGAGGACCTTGACCTCGAAATTCCTAGAGGTGACGGGACTACAAAGCTAGGAGAGGCAGTACACAATTTCATCCTGTGGCGCAAACGGTACATAACTCCTACACCACCTCCTGCGCATATATGCCCGACAAGAAGCCCGTCTCCTACACCATCTCCTGCACATATAAGCCCCAGAAGAAGCCCGTCTCCTCCCAAAAAGGCACCGACTCCTACACCACCTCCCGCACATCTAAGCGCCACAAGAAGCCCGTCTCCTCCCAAGAAGGCGCCGACCAAGGGAAACAAGCCAGCTCGGCGGCAGCTCCCAAGAAGACGGGTCCTCCACCCAATCCAAGAAGCCGGGTCCACTTAAAGCCGCCATATGATATGACCGATGAGGAGACTAAGAAGATAGTAAAAGGCGAGGTAACTAAATTTCTTAGACCCAAGTCACCAGAGAAGAAGGTTCAACACGCACGTAAGAATTTCACAAAGGCTTGATGGCTATTAAAAATTTGAAGGATCAAAAAGAAATGCCTCACCAATCAAACTACGAGCACACATTGAGTAAGGAATGCCCCAAGAAGAAGATGTCAGTTGAGGGGAAGGGTAAGGAGATGCAACAATTCTTCGATGAAACTGGCCTTGACGCAAATCAAATATTAGGCACGACAAAGATTGAGTTTGCCCAAGTAAGATGGCCATTTAAAGTGGGCAGATCATTAGTCAGGCGTGAGGAGTTGCCCCAGCTAATGACAAAGATGCGGCAATTTTATGAATGGTACTTGGATGCAACCAAGCATGGTCTGCAGTTGTTTGCTGTCAAGTACAAGAAACAAGATTTTTTTTGCGGTGAAGGTGAATTTTTTGTCGAATGGGACTACATGTATGATCTATACCAGACAGACGCCCTCTGCGCGTCCTTGATGGGTTGCTGGACTCTGTAAGTGTCTTAATTATTTACAAAAAACTATCGTGCACTTCCTTGTACTATACTAACTTGCAAGCCTAACTAATTTCTTATGTAGCATGGAGATACAAAGATGCCGAAAGGAACGTATTTTCAACATAGGCTTCATGGACCCAGTAGTTATCAACGGGACAATCGTTAAAGACCACCCAATCGATACAAAGACTAACATATTCAATGCGCTAATGGGTCAAAAATATAAGTCAAAGATATATCTAGCCTACGCATTTGAGTACGTGTTTTCGTACCACCTTGTTCTACTCCTTTTTCATAACACGATGTTAGAACTAATTAGTTATCTACGTTCACATATCTATGTATAGTTTTCATTTGGATTCTTCTTATGATCGAGCTAGATCGTAGCTCGATCACAATTATGGACTCATAAAGGAGACTAGTTAAAAAGTATCAAAACTTTATCGACATGCTCAACCGGTATTAATTCTTGTTCCTTTCATTATCGTACTAGTTCTATTTCCTTCAATTTGAAACAAATTCTAATCATGTACAATTAAGAATCACATGTGTAGTGCATTCACACGGTTACGTGCTAAAAACGTGGGCATATTCAAGGAGAAATTTGACATTACAATTACCTCTCATATAACGTATATCATGATGCTAGCTTTTAGTTAGTTAACTTAATTTCCTTGCATCCATTTCACGCTTTCAACTTTTTCCACCGCAAATCTTGAGTCACCACGGGTAACAATTTATGCAGCTACTATGTATGTGAGTTTATGCACACCCAAACCAGAGCCGCCGACCTCATGCTAAAAGGCAACAAGGGGGTGAGTAAATATAATTACTTGCTTTAATGATGTATAGGTACTCCTTATATCTTGTACAAATTCAAGTATTGATTAGTTAATGACTTAATGACAGGTGCCTCAATATTTGGTGGAACAAGGTTCACAACTCTCGCAAGACGCAGTGAGAGCAATCCAAGAACAACTCGTCGGCTTTATTTACGATGAGGTCGTAAATCCAAAAGGCGAGTTTCACGAACCAAATTTAAGCAATTGGGGCCCTTCGATAAGACCGGTGAATCTGTTGGGAATTACACATTCGCTAGCAAGAGCGATGCGCGCGTAAAAGATCCCAATGAATGTATGAAAAGAAATACTAAAGTTGTAATTAAAGTTGTGTACATATATATTGTAATACATTAGAAGATGAGTAGAAGAACAAATATGTGTACATATTTTAATACATTAGATGTAATTAAATTTGTTAATGAATGTTCGGTGATTTAATTATCAGGCAAAGTGCATGATTGATTAGCTGTGCTTTTAATTAGATGTGATTTAACACACACACATATATAATAGCTACTGAAGAAATAGACATATATATATATATATTATACAAAACATCAGTATCGGTTGGAGACACCAACCGTGCTCGATGAGGTCCTCGAGAGGTTCCCGACGCCGCCACGTGACTTGAACCCATCGATACTCTATCGAGATCGGGTGAGGGAACCGGGACTGATGCCTTTGAGCATTAGTCCCGAATAGCCTGTACCGGTTCAAAAACTGGTACTAAAGGCTGTTTTGAACCGGTACTAAAGGCCCTTTCCGTAGTAGTGTAACGCAAGTGTATTTATGATGATTGTATCTATGATGGGCTTCGAGACCTCCATATTAGGACACATGAGCCAGAAACAAATATATGAGTGTGCTTGAAAATAGAAACAAATGATGAGAAATAATATGACCACAACCTAAACATAAAACACAAATCACAACATGCAAAAAGATCAAAAATAGCAACAACTTAAAATTCACCCCAAACTGAACTTTAGAAGCCATATATTTGACGGTAATATATGCTATGCAATCACCTTATGTGGTATATTCATGCAATCATTTTTTATTTTTGCACCAAATCATATGAAAATTTAAAAAAAAATGACGATGCAGTCTATAGTATATTGTATCACTCATTAAAATTAAAATTACAAATTCAAAATATGTTAGAAGAAACAAAAAATAAGTTTACTCTGGACAGTAGTATTTATCTTTTTCTTTTCATTTTGTTTTATCATTTGTCAGATTTTTCTGATTTTTCACTCTGAACATAGAATAAATTTGAACATTAAATTTTAGGGTTAATTGGATATATGCCACTGTAGGAACCGCTTATTCGAGATTTGCCATCGTTCCTTTGCTTTTTCAAACGATGCCATTATGAAACCGTGCTTATTCAAAATATGCCACTGCTCGCGACACGTGTCTCGTCGAGTCGAACCGAGCACACGACTCAGCCCATTCGGACGATTTTGCCACCTAAGATCGGTTCTCCCCATTCTCTCCCGTACACCCAAGAGCCAAGAACCCTAGAGCGATTCCCCACCCAATGACCGCGACGAGCCCTAGCAATCCAAAGGCTGTTCGCCCTTTTTGTGGTCGGAGTAGCTTGCCTCATGGACTCGCAGGTCTTGCTCTTCGGGTCGTGACGGGGTTGAGAGGTACGTTCCTCAAAATGCAACATTTGACCGCCGCGTTGCAAGATTCGATGATTTAGGCTACGGAGCGGGGAGTGAAAGAAATTCTGGTAGGTACTTCTTGAAGTGCAAGAACAATTGCCCGGTTAGTCTTCAACTTGAATGTTTGCTGAGTTGTTGATTTGATTCCCAGTGTTTTGATTGCATTTTATTGCTATTGAGGATTGTAGAGCAATGATGTGTGCAACTTTTTCATGTGGGAGGATGAATCTATTGCATGTGGCCATGGAATGATTACAATGCGAAATCTGGCAAAGCAATGTGGCTCGATTGAAGATTGTGTGCATTTGAAGCAACTCTGTGTCGATGTCAGTGCATTGAAGAAGCAACGTGAAGATTGATTGCTGCTGTAAACTGGATGAAGAATGTTGTAGGAATGTGGATTTTTTTTCTCTTGTTTCATAATGTCAATTGTTGTAGCAGTTTCTTTAAAGTAGGCCTAGTTTGTTGCAGCACTGTAAGCTTTCAAGTTTGTTGCAGCACTATAAGCTTTAACATTCTGAATGATGGCATGTTCTGAACACTTCAAATGCCTTAAATGGTATGTTCTTGCTCTAACTGAACTCGTGTGGACATTAGAACTTCCTGATAAAATGGAAACAAATATAACCAATTGAACAAGGTGATGGAATGGGAAACTCGTGTCTTTTTCCATCCTAGAAATCTGGCCACATGTTAGGATCATATCTCTTCAAACAAAGTAAAAGAAAGGACATATAAAGAAGCCTTAGGCAAGGGTATCAGCCCATTCATATATCATGAAATCAGGTCTCTGTAATGACTGACAACAAGTGCCCTTGTATGAATATGTGACCATAGATTACAAAAGTTGGCATGCATCAGGGAACATAGACTACAAAAGTGAGCATGCATCAGGTTTACAGGAATTTTTTATCTAGCCATTCTGTCCACTTGTTCTTGACAGGGGTCTTCTTTGATGTTGTCTTGCTTTGTGATGCTCTTTTGCTTGATGTGCTCCTTGCAGCATCTTCAGATGCCCTCTTCCTTGGTGATGCCATTTTCCTTAGTGTGTTGCCTGCTGCATCTTCAGATGCCTTCTTCCTTAGTGATGCTTTCTTCCTTGGTGATGCCCTCTTCTTTGGTGTGTTGCTTGATGCATCCTTTGCTCCCTTAGCCTTCTTAATTGGTGCAGCCTTCTTTTTTGTGGGAGCTCTTTTCCTGCAAAAAAATAACCATACACATGATATGTATAGACAGCAAAGATATTTGTAATACACCAAAGGATATGCATAGCATTACCTCTTCATGGAGCTTTCAGGTTGTTTAGAAGTGCCATCATCAAACGGGGCTTCCAATTTGCATGTTTTTTCCAGGTGTCCAGTGGCACCACACCTTTTGCACCTAACCCTTCTCTTGGTTGGATCCAGGAAACTCCTCAGCCTCTGCTTCCTTGGCCTACCTGCAACCCTCTTCTACTTTGGTGGATGCACCTTATGCCCAACATCAACATGCTTCCACTAAGTCATGTCTATCATGGTGGGGATAATACCTTGATAAGCTTCTTTGAACCTCTCAACTGAGTAGTAGCTGTCCACATGATTTTCTATGCTTGCTCCACAAATGGAACAGATGAATGCCATTGCATGTTTACAAGGCTTCCCCGATACTTGCCATTCCCTACATGTACAGGACCTCTCATGTAACTTCACAGAGTGCCTTCTGTTCAACAATTCATTCTCAAATGTGACCTCGGCCTCAGTATCATCAGTCTTGGTGATCTTTGGATGAGCAAGTCCAACTTGTTTGCTTACCACAAACAGCTCCTTCATCACATTAGGAAGGATCACTCCTTCCATTGACCTGCCAATACTCCTCCTAACAGCAAACTTGCTCATTATCAACTCTCTTATTCTATCTACAAGTTCGTGAAGGTGCAGGTCCTTGAAGTCTTTTATTTGGTTATTGAAGCTCTCAGATATGTTATTTGTGAGGTAGTCTACTTTGCTAAGCTCTGAGAAACCACATCTATACCACAAACTATGGTGATGTACACAAATAATCTCTGACATCTGAGGCGGTGCTAAAAATTTTGGACATGTGCCACTGAAATCTAGAATCTATGTAAGACCTAGCAGCAGGATATAAGTGATCTGTGTATACCTTGCCATGGAATTTTTTCATGAAATTACTATACAAATGTCTCATGCGCTCTCTATGCTCAGCATTAGGGAACACATTTTTTACAGCTGACTCTAACCCTTTACATGCATCACTAGATATCACTAAACCATCAGGACTTCGACAGCTTTATTCAACTGGTTCATAAACTATGTCCAGTTGTCCTCAGTTTCAGAATAAAAAACACCATAAGCAACATAAAAAAGCCAGTTATGACCATCTACAGATGTTGCTGATGCTAGTTGTCCCTTATATGTACCATTTAGGCTAGTGGAATCCACACCAATGTATGACCTGCAGCCTCTCAAGAATCCATCTATGCAAGGTTTAAATGCTACAGACATTCTGTGGAAACACATCTTATTGCCATACTTCTTCAGTTCTATTTCTACAATTGATCCTGGACTCCTATATTCTATCTCAGCCTTCCAGTTGAAAAGCATTTGGAAGCTATCCTCATATGCACTATGTATTTGTCTAAGTGCTATTTGCATACCTGCCCATGTCTTACCATAGCCCAACTTGATCTTGTATTCATCCTGCATCTTCATTTGAGCCTCTCTTGCCTCCTTATTTGGGTTCTTTCTCAACCAGTCCCCTAATCTGTCTACCACCCAATCTTGTGTAGCCATCTTCCCCTCCATCATCTTTGTACTAGGGCAAATATGCTTTGAATTAAGAGTTTTGATCTACAAATACAAGAAACACGGATGTTAGCACATTGCAACACATATAATACAGACACACACACAGAAAGGTGAATTACCATAATAGCACATCCACCCTGCACTTTAGAAGCATGAACTCTCCAAGAACAAACCACATGTTTGCATTCACCAATAAACCTACTTTGGTCAGACTTGATTGTATTTATTTCAAAGTCATTCAAGATTGCATAATGCCTAATAGCCTTTCTGAAAGCAACTATATCAGGGAACATAGCCCCTTTGACAATAGTTGGGTTGCTAAGATCATGTGTAATTGTCAGCTCATCAGGATCGTCATCTGCCATCTCTGCTTCAGCAGGCTCAAAGCTACTAGGTTCACCCATGTAAGAGGATTCCTCCGCAAAGTTGCCAGTGCTTGTAGCATCCCTGTACAAGTCTTCATCATCTATACCAACATACTCTTCCGCATTATCAAATGGATCTGGTCCTCCATCATCAAGAACACAACATATAAAAGTGATTTCCTTCTCAATGTTGTATATCTCAATCAAGCTCCTGACATCAGTATCCTCAGTGAATTCAGCATCCTCACCGCACTGCCTATCATAGTAGTACAAATGACATATTTGGTTGGGTTCCCATGTCACATGCCTATGCAAACCATGCTTCATGGACGCAAGCTAATATCCTTCTCATCGGTTAACCATATCGACTTCCTTGACCTAGTGTACACCTTTCTACCTTTCTTCTATTGTGGAGAAGGCCTCCACCTGAATAACTACCCTAAACTTTTCCAGCGAATCATCGCTCCTATAGAAATCCTGAAAGAGTCAAAACTACATCTAATTTACCAAGCTAAATTACTATGCAAACAATCAAAACTACCATGCCAACAATCTCAGCACTTACTTCTCTGAAGCACCACAATGGCGGCCTGCGTACCGTTCGATGGCGCATCCATTGCCGCCACGGATATCCGATTAGCCGAAGCGGAGTGGGAATGACGCGCCTTTAGGCCGCCGCCATGGAAGCAATCGCCGACGGCGCTGGATTGCTAGGGCTCATCACGGTCGTTGGGTGGGGAATCGTTCTAGGGTTCTTGGCTCTTGGGTGGCGCGGGAGAGAATGGGGGAGGGCACTGATCTTGGGTGGCTCTTGGGTACCAGCCAGCTCAGGTGCAGAGGGGCAAAATCGTCGGAATGGGTTGAGTCGTGCGCTCGGTTTGACCGGACAGGACACGTGTCGCGAGCGGTGGCATATTTCGAATAAGCACGGTTTCATAATAGCATTGTTCGAAAAAGCAAAGGAACGATGGCAAATCTCGAATAAGCGGTTCCTACAGTGGCATATATCCAATTAACCCTAAATTTTATACATAGGTAGAGAAAATTTAGAAATGCGTCTAGGTTCTTTTCAGGGATTTTTCATGTTGATTTGATGCCTAAATGGAAAGTGATTGTGTATCATACGTGATTAGGTAATATATGCTGCCATATTTGACAATGGCAACTACTTCACTCTTGCTATCGTCAGGGTACTCCTCCAGCCATCTTCGGTGGCTGCAGGTGATGCTAACACTGTAGACCAAACTTTTGTCCATCCAAGCAACGTGTAGATCCAGCTGCACAGATTTCGACGTTCTTGACTGTATGAGCTGCTAGTCTACTAGCAAACAATTCATGTGTCAAAAGTCATTTCTTCTGAGAGAAGTATACCACTGCCACATTTCATACAAAGGAATCTGTGACTTGACTCTCTTGACTTCTACTCGTTTAGTAGGAATCATGGAGTAAAATTGCATATCTTGTATATAAATGCAGTGCAAATCTGTGTATGTCCATCTCTATACCACTTCTTTTGATACATAAAAGCTACGAATATGTCCTCAGTTGTACTATTGCTCCTCCTACAAACCCAACTAGCGTACTCGCTTCTGCCTTCTATCAACCGTACAACACCAGTTCCATGCCTTCCCGATCAGGCGTTGGCACTCCTCCGTCTGAGACACTCCTTTACCACAACAAACCACTCCATCTGCGACTTCCGGTCATGGAGGTCCGGCACAGACTGCTGCCGTTGGGAGAGTGTCCGCTGCGGCGATGCCGACGGCCTTGTCACCTCTCTTGATTTGGGGGACTGCAACCTGCAGAGCGGAGGTCTTGATCCTGCAATTTTCAGCCTAACTTCGCTGAAACGTCTCAACCTCGGCGGAAACCACTTCAACAGGACCCAGCTCCCCTCGGCTGGCTTTGAGCAGCTTAGTAAGCTCACCTACCTCAATCTCTCAGACTCCGACTTTACAGGACAGATACCGATTAGCATTGGTAGTCTCACGAATTTGGTCTCCCTTGACCTCTCCATTAGCTTTAATTATATTGAGGATGGAGATCGTGATAACAGCCTTATCCAAGTCTACTCAGATTCTCATTGGAGCTTTGAAGCGCCAAACTTTGAGAGGCTAATTGCAAATCTTAGCAATTTGAGAGAGCTCCATCTCAGTTTCGTTTACATGTACAACAGCCGGACCAAGTGGTGCAATGCTCTTGCCATTTCCACTCCTAAGCTAGAGATTCTTAGCCTACCATTTTGCGTCCTTACTGGTCAGATTTGTCAGTCGTTATCTAGCTTGCAATCCCTTTCTGTTGTAGATCTGCGGTATAATGATTTGTCTGGTCCAGTACCCGAGTTCTTCGCAGATCTTCCCATGCTTAGTGTTCTCCAACTTTCTCAAAACAAGCTTGACGGATGGATCTCCCCAAGAATCTTTAACAACAGGAAACTAACTAATATCGATATTAGATATAATTTTGGAATCTCTGGCAAATTGCCCAGTTTCTCCCCGAACAGTAGTTTGTCTACTTTGCTTGTCAGTGGCACCAACTTCTCTGGTAGCGTACCAAGCTCCATTAGCAATCTCAAGTCTTTGAAGAAGCTGGGGATCAGTGCAAGTGGTTCTTCTGAAAACCTGACGTGTTCAATTGGAGACCTTAAATCATTGAACTTTTTAGAGGTGTCCGGTTTCGATCTAGTAGGGTCTATGCCATCTTGGATCACAAATCTAACCTCTTTGACAGTGCTCCGGTTCTGTAACTGTGGCTTATCTGGATCATTACCTCCTTCAATAGACAATCTCAAGAATCTGTTAAAATTAACTTTATACAAGTGCAGTTTTTCGGGGAACGTACCTTTGCACATCTTAAACATGACACAACTGAATATTTTGCATCTTGAATCCAACAATTTCATGGGTACAATAGAACTTAACTCATTTTGGAAACTACCAAAACTATTTTACCTGAATCTTTCAGATAATAAGTTGTCTGTGATAGATGGAGCGCTCAATTCTTCACTGAAGATAGTCCCGGGAGTAAGAATGTTGTATCTAGCATCTTGCAATATATCGAATTTCCCAGATGCCTTAAAGATCCAGGATGGGATTCGGATTCTTGACCTTTCGAATAACCAAATCCATGGAGCTATACCTTGGTGGGCATGGAAAACTTGGGAGAAATTGCGGCTACTGGATCTATCGAACAACAAAATTTCCAGTGTAGGATATGACACTATGTTTCCCCTGTACGCAGAACATATCAATCTCAGTTCTAACATTTTTGAAGGGCCCATACCTGTACCACAAGGAAATGCATTCTATCTAGATTACTCCAACAACCGGTTTTCATCATTTCCACTTAATTTGATTGCTCATCTTAGTGGTACGGTGATTCTAATGCTCTCTAGAAACAACATCTCCGGAGAAGTTCCGTCATCACTCTGTATAGCTAGGAGTCTACAACACATTGATCTCTCATACAATAGCTTAAGTGGCCCAATCCCTTCTTGTCTGATGGACTCTGATGAACTCAAAATATTAAATTTAGAATCAAATAAACTAAGTGGAGAGGTACCACATGGTATTAAGGAAACTTGCGCATTTGAGGCATTATATTTCAGTAACAATCAAATTGGAGGAAAATTACCAAGATCATTGGCTGCTTGCAAAAACATGGAAGTCCTTGATGTTGGGAACAATCAGATTAAAGACTCTTTCCCCTGCTGGATGAGTATGCTTCCTAAACTTCAAGTACTTGTCTTGACGTCCAACATGTTCTTCGGACAATTGGGGCCTGCTCTTGACAGAGAGGAAACAAGTTGCAATTTTCTACAACTAAGGATTATAAATCTAGCCTCAAACAACTTCTCGGGCATATTGCCAGAAGAGTGGTTTAGAGAGTTGAAGTCCATGATGCTCGTGTCCCGTGATGAGACATTAGACATGAAAACCAGCGATGTACACCATACAACGTTTCAATTTGTCGCTACAATTACATATAAAGGACTTGACATCAAATTTTCTAAGATCTGGAGGGCCCTTGTACTCATTGATATCTCGTATAATGCATTCCATGGCAGCATCCCTAAGACAATTGGGGAGCTTGTTTTACTTCATGGACTCAATATGTCAAATAATGCCCTCACTGGGTCAATTCCAACTCAACTTGATGGTCTGAGCCAGCTTGAGTCACTAGACCTCTCTTCAAATGAGCTTTCTGGGGTCATACCAAACGAGCTATCATCGCTGAACTTCCTTTCAACACTAAACCTGTCCAACAACAGGTTGGTCGGAAAAATTCCAGAATCGTCCCAGTTCACCACATTTCCAAACAGCTCATTTCTGGGGAATTCTGGCTTGTGTGGGTCTCCATTATCCAAACAATGCCACATGACAACACCAAACGTGGTGCCACATCATTCAAAGAAGGATTGTGCGGAGATTTTGTTATTTCTTTTTGCTGGATTGGGATTCGGTGTTGGCTTTGCAATTGTAATCACGGTGATATGGGGGATCTGCATCAGAAAACTATCTTGAGAGAGATGTCTTACAAAAGATTCACAGCTACACTTACAATTGGCTCAATAGGGCTTTGTTATTCTTATTACTATTGTTGTACTCTTGGAATTTCAAGCAGCGGTAGTATATGCCATTATATAGAATTTACATATGACGACAGCCCAGTTTGTTTCGTAATGCCATGTGGCGAACACTCGTCTTGTCGTGATGTATTTCTCTATCATTGGCTTAGCAATTTGATGTATCTGAACAAAAGCTTCTTGTCACCAAGAACTTTTTGTATGAAGTATGAATTATCATCTGCATTATATTTTAGGGCCATCCGAATTGTATATGAGAAGTAATTCCTAAGTAGAGAGGAATATTTGGATATAAGGAGTGCTTACCTGACAACTTCAATAATGAATGTAGCTATATGCTGGATCTGGTTGTCTGCAGTCTTGTTTACTGTCAAGGGCGTCGGGACCTAGGGTAGCTGGCCCTTGACTACGGAGTTCATGAGCCACAGTCCGTCTTCGCCGGCGTAGGTTTTGCCCTCTCCGCCGTCGGCTTGTTGGGAGAAAGAGAGAGATGGGAGATTAGGGATAATAATCTTGCTTAATTCTCTCAATGTCTGTTCTGAGGAATATATGGCGAGGCCTTAACCAATCCCTCCTAGACTTAGGAATAAAAATAGAAACTAATCTCCTTTCCAAACTTACTTAAGGAATAAAAATAGAAACTAATCTATCTTTCCAAACTTAGCCACTTGCGGTGGCCTCCTCTTCTTGTACAAGACAACAAGGCTTGTATGGCGCTGGCAAGTCGCCACGGCGGCTTTGCGTCGGCGTCCCATGACATCTCTCCCCTCGAGATCCAAATCGTCCCGAGCTGAAAGTCGAGATACTTGATCACGGAACTCATCGAGGTCTTCCCAAAGTAGACTCGCCCGGCTCGCGGCCAATGACAAGGACTGGCGCACCCACGCGCCAAGCGAGCTTGCTTTCGACAGACAATGACTCGAGAATCACCGCCGTTGTGGATGGCGGCAGGGTCGAGGCGAGGGCGAGAGTGCGCCGATGAACTTCTTGAGCACACCAACATGAAACACATCATGAAGTCGGGCACCCAGGCGGTTCCAGTGTATCAATGACATCGTTGATGACCTCGGCGGCGTGGTAGGGTCCCACAAATCGGGCTTCAGCTTCCCCGTGGTCGCCCTAGGTAGTGAGGATCGGTCGTGTCGAGTCGAAGAAGTGCCCAATCGCCCACGATAAAGACCGGCCGATCTTTGCCGGTCGTAGTGGATCTTCCGGGGCGCTGTGCACGCTCGAGACGGTAGCGTACATCGGCCAGAAGGCCTCGCGAGCCTCCATGTCTGGGCGACGCGCCACCGTGTCTCCCAGCTCATAAGAGCGGATGGAAGGAGGATCACGGCCATATACCACGCGAACGGCGTGTCCGGAGTGGTCTGCACGCGGTGTTGTAGATGTACTCGACCCGACGGCAACCGCCGCAGCCAGCGACGGGCGATCTCCGTGAAGCGGCGTGGGTACATCACGATGGCGCGGTTGGCGGCCTCCGTCGGCCGTCCGTGGATGGAAAGCCGACGTCATGTGCACTTGGTGCCCATAAGTCGCATGAGCTCGCGCCGTAGCGTCGGTGAACACGGGTCACGGCCGGGAGAGCGATGGATCGCGAACGCCATGGAGGCGAACAATGCCGGCGAAAGAAAGCGTCGCGCCACGGACTCCGCCGTGTACGGATCGCGCGAGAGGATGAAGTGACGATGCTTGCTGAACCGGTCGACGACGGAGAGAATGACCGTCTTCCGTTCACCTTTGGTAGTGCTTCCACGAAGTCGAGACCGATGTCGTCTCTGACATCGCCAACGCAAGACGGCGTGCATAAGCAGCCTTTGGTGTAGATGTTCGACTTGTACGGCCGACAAGTAGGAGACGCGACGTGCAATTCTTGCACCAAACCACGCATGTTGGGAAAATGAAAATCGCGGCGAGAGCGGTGAAGCGTCGCGATGGGCGCCCTCGTGCCCATCCGCATGGACGGCCGCCATGATCTCCTGCGGCAGGCGGTGAGGTGGGTGGGATGTAGAGACGCCCCGTGGCGACCATGTCGCCGACCATCGCCTTAAGTGCGGCGCGTGTACCCACGCGGACCTCCTCGTGGATAGCCACTAGTCCGGATCCGTGGCTGCTCGGCGTGACGGCGGCTGATGAAGTCAAAGCGAGGGCGCCAAAATAACGATGGCGCCCTCCTCGATGTCACGGCGGGGAGAAGGCGTCGCCCCGCGTGTTCGTGGACCCGGACTTGTATTCGACGGTGAAGTCGAAACCAACAACTTTGCCGACCCAATGGTGTTGCGAGATCGTGGCAAGGCGTTAGTCGAGCAAGTACTTGAGGTCATGAGTGGTCCGTCTTGACGGTGAAGCGTCGCCTCTACGTGTACGACCGCCAATGCCATCGGCTCGACAAGGCCGATGAGCTCCGCTCATATCGGCGACGCGAGCGATGGCGCGCGCCACCTGGCTGAAGAATGCGATGGGATGGGCATCCGGACCAAAGACCGCTACGAAACCATAGGTCGGCGTCGCCTCGACAGCGAAACGGCTTGGCGAAATCGGCAATGCCACCTTCAGGGCGACGTCACCGCCCCTTTGAGGGCGCTAAAAGCCGCTGCTGCGTCGCCGTTCCAGGTGAACCCCTCCTTCTTCAGAAGAGCTGTGAGAGGAGCCGCGATGGTGCCGTAGTTGTGGACGAACTTCCTGTAGTACCCCGCCAGGCCGAGAAAGCCTCGCATCGCCCGCGTCGAGCGCGGTTGAGGCCGATCGTGGATGGCTCGGACCTTGTCGGATCCATAGCCACACCATGCGGATATGGTGTGCCCTAGGTATCACGGACAGCGTCCGGGCCGAAGAAGCACTTTGGGCGCTGACGAAGAGAGCGATCTTGTCGAGCACCGTGAGGACGACAGCGAGGTGGCGCAGGTGGTCCGCCAGAGCTGCTATATATCAAAATATCGTCAAAGAAGACAAGCACAAACCGGCAGAGGTAGGTGCTGCGACCGTCGTTCATGAGCGCATCGGACGTGGCAGGGCGTTGCATAGCCCGAGCGGCATGACCAAGAACTCGAAGAAGGCGTCATGCGTCCGGAACGCCGGTCTTGTCGATGTCCTCCGGCTTCATCACGGACTGATGGTAGCCGGATCGGAGGTCGAGCTTAGTGAAGAATCGGCGCCATGGAGTTCATCGAGGAGCTCGTCGGCGATCGGAATGGAGCGTCCTTGACGGTGATGGCGTTCTGCCGCCAGTAGTCGTATGAGAACCTCCAAGAGCCGTCCGCCTTCTGACGAGAGGACCGGTGGCGAAACGCCGAAGCTTTATGCAGAATAAGCCCTCGGTTCAGCATGGGCGCACATTGGCGCTCGGTTCGTCTTTGTACAAAGCGGGGATGTCGTGCGATCGGACGACCATCGGTGGCGCCCGGCACCAAGGTGATGCGGTGGTCACGCAGCTTGGCGATGGAAGCGTCGCGTGCGGCTCGCCAGCGTCATCGAATCCGCCAGAACTCCTCGAGGAAGCCGCTGGCGTGGTCGTGCTCACGGCCAGCGTCTGGCGACTCGCCGGCCTGCCGATGAAAGCGGCCTGGTAAGTGAAAGAGACCGCATGATTGCCGAAATCCCACACGATCGGGCGAGCATAGCGAGCCACGAATGCCGAGGACGATATCGTACCCGCCAAGGGCATGACATAGAGATCGTGAGAACGAGGCGCCACCGATGGTCGGGTGGCGTTGTCATGATGATATAGCCAACGCCGCGCGCGATGCGCCGTTGGCGACCATCGCCGTGAGACGCGGTCGGTGTTGGAGAGCGCCCCGGTCCGGCGCGCGGCCTCCGAGATGAAGTTGTGGGTGCCGCCAGAGTCCAAAGAATGCGAAGAGATCACGGATCCGAGCCCGCCTCGGTTGCATTGTGTCGATGAACGCGACCGGCTAGGGCTCGAGGAGGAGAATCTGGGCGTGTCCGCAGCCCTCGTCCTCGGCGGTCTCTGTGGCGCCTCGCCGTCCTCCTCGCAAAACCATCGAGGAGGAAACGCCACACACGGTTGTAGCCTGAGTGAATTTGTCATCGCAATTATATGAGCTCGAGACGGTGGCGCTCTTCTTGTTCCTTTGGGTGAGCGTTTGATGGGCGACGCCCGACGCGATGTTCGTCGCGGTTGGCGCTTTACCGTACGGCGCGGCGAGCTAGGCCGGTAGCCGGGCCCGGCGATGAGGCCGGGTGGCGCTCTGGCCGTCGGGTGGTGTATTGTCCATGATTCAAATCGGCGGGCCAAGCTCATGGCGGCGCGAGGGTAGGGGTTCGGATTCGAGACGTCGATCTTTGAAGCGGCCGGTGAAGACCGCCGATGAATATTTGGACCCTCTGCGGCTCGTCAGCGGCCAAAGACGAGGGGAGGCGCTGGAACCGATCTTGATACTCGGCGACCGTGCCGTCTTGGCGCCGCATTCGCCATTGGCGGTGGCGGGCGTAGCGCACTGCGCCTATAACGCAGTCCAACGCTCATTAAAGCGGCGCCAGACGGGTGCCCTCGTCGCTCAGACTGAATGTACCACATCTGCGCGCTTTCCTCCAAGTTGTAGGAGGCCATCCGGACCTTCTCCTCCTCCATGATCCGTTCTTGATGGAAATCGACTCACGGCGATTGACGAAGAGCGGCGGATCGGTTTTCCCGTCATAGCGAGGAAAATCCATCTTCAGAACTTGGGTGGGCGATCATGATGGTGCGCCCGCCGTGGCCCCGAGCCCGCTCGATGAGGCGGACTTCTCCTTCTCGAGCTCGGCCACGTCTGATGCGAGGGACGCCACAGATCATGGTCGTGGTCGCGATCATGTTGGCAAGATCGGCGGTGGTGCTTCGAGACATAAGGGAAGGATCGTAGCGTCGGATGGTGGCGAAGCGGGGTGGGCTGGTTGGTATACTGCAATGGTGGAGGGATATTGCTTGTGGAGCGGATGAAGACGAGGAACGCCGGAAGCCGATACCCCGAGTTGTCAAGGCGTCGGGACCTAGGGTAGCCGGCCCTTGACTACGGAGTTCGTGAGCCACAGTCCGTCTTCGTCGGCAAGGTTTTGCCCTCTACCGTCGGCTTGTTGGGAGAAAGAGAGATGGGAGATTAGGATAATAATCTTGCTTAATTCTCTCAATGTCCGATTCTGAGAATATATGGCCAGGCCTTAACCAATCCCTCCTAGACTTAGGAATAAAAATAGAAACTAATCTCCTTTCCAAACTTACTTAAGGAATAAAAATAGAAACTAATCTATCTTTCCAAACTTAGCCACTTGCGGTGGCCTCCTCTGCAGCCTTGCTAGCCATTGATGTGTGCGCCTTACGTCACGGGCCTTTGCACGTCACGTCCCCACATGACATTTACCCCCACGGTTCTCCGATTCACGAGCTGTCAACATGCTTCAGTTCCACACTTCTTTGCTTGATTGATTATTGGTGATCAATATATATCACAAGATTTTTAAGCTGTGTTCGTTCTTGTCTATGTACTTTGATGCAGTCTTGACGTTGTATAATATTGTATTTAAATTTCCAATCATTCTGTGTATCATGCACATGAAAAATATGGATAAACCCAAAACAAATTAGTAAAAAAATTACTCTCAAACATCGGTAAGATTTGGTGGATGAGAGTGAGAGACTTGGTGAACTCGGTCCATAGCTTGACTCTCGACATGTGGGTCCCATGTGTCGTGACGCTCAAGGTGGACTAGATCTATGTAGATCTGATCTCAGTATTCTTGCTTGCTTGGCTGCTTACTTGGCATCTATGTGGCGGTGATGTGGCTGCCATGTTAGCTTTGTACACTCGATGGCGGACAAGCAACGGCCCTCGAACCGAGGGTTCGAACGAATGGTGACACGCGCAGAGAGCTGAAGGGTGCAATTTGGAGCAAACAACAAGGTGAACTCAATGCGCGAGCGGCATGGGGATCAATGGTCACCGCGCTCTTTGAAGATCTGACGGTGCAAAGCAGCGGTGAACTTTGACAAACTTCACCGATGTCACCTCGGACCACCGGATGGTACCATCGATTGAGGTCTTGGTATGGCAATCATGGTTACATGGATATCATGGTGAAAGTTGATCGGTGGTGAGTGGTGGTGCAACAAAAGCGGCAGTGGCGACGGCTCCTATGGTGACGGTGACATCCGATGACGCTTTAGCAACACAAAGGTGTGCACCAAATAGAACACAGGACTGCGACCCAAAGATGTAGACCAAGAGGACAGAGACTCACCAATGTCGGTGGAATCTAGCAAACAACAAGATGGCAGTGCTTGCGAAGATCTCCATATCTCGGCTCAACGTCTCCATATCCTGGCTCAACGGCAATGAGATTTGGCGGCTAAGGTTAGGGCTTTGGACGAGAAACTCCTCGCAATGCATATGTGCTACTTATAGCGATCTCAACAGATGTGTATCATGGAATCCAACACAAACACGGCAGTGTGCACGACACAGACTTATAGTTCGTCACAGAGATGAGGAATAGTGCTCTAACAGGTGAGCCCTACTTATCATCGACAAGGCGAGATGCACATTGGGCTGAGCTGCGGTGCAGAGATGGGCCAAGGTAGCTAACTGAGCTGGGCGTAGGTGGAAAAAGAAAATTGGGTCGATGTTAAGGGTTTTGGCCCACGAGACAATTCCATTATTTAATCAATTTTTTCTTTTTAGAAAATGCAAAAGAGCTAAAAAAAGCAAATGCACCAAAAAATTCCTAGAAAATACTTCCAAGCACAAGGAACTCAAATAAAATAATTTTGACAATTTTTCACTTGAGCATTAATCATATTAAATCATTTTATTTTTTTGTCAAAGTATCATAATAAGCTTTAATTAGCAAATAAAATGGCAAAAAATTTTACAGAGCTAAATTACTTAAAAAGATTTTGAAAGAGGCAAAATTTGGGATATAACAACAAGCCTCTTAGACAAACTCAGCTTATGTACTGGACAAGGCAATAGTAATGTGTAGACTTGCCAGGTAATGCTACATCCTCAAACAATGAATACATAACCAGTAAGAGACCTTCTCTTATCCAAATATCTAGTAAAATCTGAATTTACATAACCAATGAGTCCATCTCTAGTATTTCCAAATTGTAAACAAACATTAGAAGATCTGAAAAGGCATTAAGTTGCATTTCATTGCTATTTTGCAGGATTTGCCATGTACCTTTGTTACACTCAATGACTGGAATAAGTTAGGACAAGAATATAATATGGTATACATATGTGAACCACTTGTATTGGCATATGGAACTCTAGATATATACTTGAACTTTATCATCCGATTGTGACATGATGTCAAGAAAGTGAAATATGTAGTTAATGGAGTACTCATTGGTTTGGCCTTATACACATTGAAATGATGAATAACTTTATAAATATACCTTTTCTGACTTAGGTATAATTTTTTAAATTGTCTATCTCTAGTAATGTCCATATCAAAAATATTTTTGTTGCACCGAGATCGTTCATCTCAAATTCATTGTTCAATTGTTGCTTCAACATTGAAATTTCTATCATGTCTTTTATAGCAATCAACATATAAGAGAAAATAAATAACTGAACCATTAACAATCTTCAAATGGACATATCTATCATAACAGGATCTTTTGAAATTATAAAATATCATGAATGAGTCAAATCTCTTGTACCATTGTCTGGATGATTGTTTCAAAATAAAGAAACCTTCGAGCTGCTCCATGTAGATGTCTTCTTCTAGCTCCTCATGTAAGAACATAGTTTTTGCAACCAATTACTCAAACTCATAATCATTCTTAGGCACAACGCTGAGTAAAGTACAAATAGAAATACGCTCACAACTAGAGAAAAGACATATGTGAAGTCAATATGTGGAATTTGGCTATATCCTTTAGAAATGAGCCTTTCTTGTACCTAACCTCTAAGGATGGTAAAATGCCTTCATTATTGTTAAAGATCCATTTATAACAAATAGCCTTATTCTCAATTGACAACTTGACCAGCTCCCCTATGCCATTCTTCTCAAGAGATTATATCTCATAATGCATGGTAGCCATTCATCTTTCTGAATCACTAGAAGAGATAGCCTTTGAATAAGATGAAGATTCTGCAACACTTTCAATTTATTCAACCATATTCAAATATAAGCTATAACATTGGCTGCTTCAACCAATCCCTTATGAGCTTTAATATTTCTCTTAGATCTATCAGTTGTAATGGAACATTGTAGCAGAGTCTATTTATTTGGAGTCCAATTGCATTTTCTATTTTCTAAAAAGGAAAAGAAATTAAAAAACCTAGAATAGTTTTAGGTTGAAAGTGAATCTGTTTTGCCCAAGGCCCAGTGGTCAAAGCTTGGCGATGCTGGCACGTGCATTCTAGCCCGTCCGTCTGGTACACAATGTGAGATCTAATAGGTGAGGCCCACCTATCAGGTCTGTCTTCTAAGATGAGCCAAACACTATGTTCGACCTGTGGCTGCCATGGACATCACCGTCACTTTGTGTTTTACACGGACTACAAGGCCAATAAAAAGGGGAGCACTAGGACCACCTTGAGCCAAGCAACTGAAGCCGTAGTCGTTCAAATCACTGTTAGTTCGCCAGGATATGGTGGTTTCCAAGAGCGCCCAAGTTCACTAGATTTGTTCACTATCGGTTAGTGTTTGAGTTCCTGGTCTGCACCATTCGAATTGCCTCTTTGTGTTCTATTTTCAAATAATTTGCGAATTAGTTATTCAATTCATTTGAATTATACTTACTTTGTCATTTTCTATGACGTATTTATTTGTCACCCTAGGATGGATATTTATTAGTTAGTTGCTAATATAATAAGTGGGTTGATTAGATCATGAAGTAGTTTGCTTAGCCATGCCATGAATAGTTGATATCTTTCAAAAGTGCAAATTCAACATGACTAACTCAACTTTTCCACATGGAACCACCTCCATCTATAAATCTTTTTCTTTGAAATCTCTTTTAGAAAATCAAAGTCTAATATATGAAAGACATGCTCAGCATGACCATGACAAGGGGCTCAGCTAATCTATTAGTTTTATACTCTGCAGAGGTTATACAACTTTACCCACAAGAGATAATCAACTTTATATGTCACAGATGACACACTTCCTTAGGCATGAGACTAAGTGGTTATCACAAGACCTTTATAATACACCATTCCAAAGCAGTCATGTCTCACTAAGGTTGCAATTGTTGATGGGTTAAAAAGCTCAATTTATAAGCCCTTTCTTGTGTCAAATGCAACCCATTTGGCACAAACCGACATTGAGCTTATATATCGTTAGCTGGTCTATCTCATACCAAACTTGTGATAGTACGGATAGCCTTACATTCAATAGCTCACATACCGATCCTTGATTGACAAGGCGAGGCCTTCACAAACCTAGAACAAAGGCAAAGCCACCTGACAACCAATTCTCGCTGATCTAAATCACATTTCCACTTTCTTTTGAACAATATCACTTTTTTAGTATTAGATGGCACACCAATACCAAGGAATAATTTTATTCAATAGAAATATTTATTTGGCACAAATTTCTCAAAAGATCTTAAATTCTGGTCTAAGCATGTCTAAGCTAATTACTATATAGCTCTAGTCAATACTGTATTAATATACCAACTATTGAGATTTTACTTAAGGTGACGAGGTATACAGATCATGAAAGTCAAAAGGGTCGTATCAATTAGGCATAAATAAGAATTTAAATCTAGGATTTAAATTACACTAATAAAATTATGCATGTATTTACTTAAATTAAAATATCAATTTCAAATTATAGGATCAACATGATCAAGGTTGTAAGCTCTGAGTCATCAATATGGTATTCTTTCAGCACTCCAAAATATAAACGCTGAAAAGAGCCAAATTTAAATAAATTAAAATAAAAATCAAAACTAGTATAAATAAGTAATTTACGATTTTAGATGAATTTAGAAGAAAAATAGAGTTAATTGGTGTTTGAACTAAGCAAAACAGACTCTCAGAAGATTTAAATCCAAGAAAATGAGACAGAGGATTTTTTTCTAGATTTTGGATCTATTTTTCTAAAGAAATTTTGTATCATTGTGCAATGCTGACATCAGCGGTAGATTTTGAATTTTAGATTCCTTTTCAGATGAAAAAAGGCGCTTTAGGCCTTGCGACATGTGGCCTCGAGAGGTTGTGAACTTGCTCCACGGCCTTGAGGTCGGTTACACCATGCACAACGCCGCCAGCGATTGTGGAAAAGCGTTGCAGCAACTTGAGCGCAATGGCACGATGGCACTCAACTAACGTTATCCTATATTTTGTTTTTGGTCAAAATATTTCATAAATAAAAATCTATTTTAAGTCGTCGTGCTAAGGTCAATGCCCTACTTAACCTAATAAAAATAAATCTTAGAATCCCTATAGAGAGTGGCATGTGGGCCTGGTCTACGGACCTGGTCCTAAGTCCATTATAGACTTGGTCCACGATGCTATGGTCGTCGTGCGTGACATCACAGCTGACGCAAGCACAAATGTGTGGTGCACGAGCAGCTCATCCACATGCCACGATCTCAACTGTTAAAAAATTCTAGAAATTCAACAAAGCCAAAACAAATAGTAAAAATACCAAAAATGAAGGATCGAGATGGCAAACAGAGGGGGTGAATGTTCGCAAAACAAAATTTTTCCCCACAAAATACTCCAACTAAGACCTTGAAAAGATCACCCAAAAGAAATCTTGAAGGATCGTAATTTAAAACTGCTTTGAAGATTTTTCTTTGGACGGGTGCTCGAATTCACTAACCCTCCAAAACCCAAACTACTAGACAACTATGTGTACCCTTAACTTGCATGGATGAGAACTATGGAATATGTGGAAAATTTTATCACAATCCTGGTTTTCATGTGTTTGGATAAAAAGGAATCAATTCAAACCTTAATTTTAGAAAGGAGATTAAGCCAAATCACAAAAATCACTTTCTGAAAAACAAAAGCAGATTTTCCAGAAATTATCCTCAATTGGAGCAGGTAGTTGGTACATTTCTATTGCTCTAAAATTTTGGAAATTTTTCTTCCTATGAGAAAATGAGTCATGAAGCACTCCACCAAAGACAACCTCAAAAGCGCCTGTAGAAAAAAAATCAAGAAAATCAAACACCATAGACATCAGAACTTTTGAGCGAGAAAGTTTGAGGCTCGGTATTCATCTCATGGCGCCCAAATGGTGGAACTAGTGGGCTCCTTAATTTTTCCATAGATGGATATGAGAGTCTCGCACATTCTCCAATAAGAACCACTCAAAAAATTCTAGATGTTTCTAAAAATCAAATCTCGACTACTACTGCCAAGAACAAGTTCTAGACACAGTTGCAACTTGGTAGAAAACTTGATCTCTAGTCTATCCTAGGGTGCAAGAGAGACGTAAAACCATATGAACACACTCAAGACATCCTAGATCAGCAGCATTTAGAAGGAGGGGAGGCAAATCCAAATTGCGAGAAAGTAAATTGTGAGAAAGTAAATTGCATGAATTTAAATGTTGAATTTAAGACATAAAGTAAATGCGTAATGTAAATTCAAGCATGAATGAAAGTGATTTGCATTTTAGGAAGGGGAGGTTTACAAAGCCTCACAACAAAGTGGGCAAAGTTCAAAGGAGCACAAAAACCTCTACAACCTTCAAAGGAAGAAAGCTACTTCTTCACCCCTATTTATACTACTCTTGGGCCACCTACTACCCTTAGATGAGCTCCTCAACCCTAGAGCACTCATCAAGGGTTAGGATTAACCCACTCAACTAACCATGCAAGCGATAACCCAAACCCCACTCATACAAAGGGTTTTCTTACATGGTTTTCAAACTATACTACCTAGACCGCGATCCGACGGTCCTTATTGATCCACGCAGCATCTAGCTAGCATTATATCCTTTCCTTGTCTTCTTGACTTGCCCAGACTCTGTCTCTGATCATCTTCTAGTGATCCCCAACCGTCTGGACTTATAACGCTCCTCGCCTAGTCCTGGTCATCCTCCGCCTCACCATGACCAAGCACAGTCATCTTGCAACCATCAAAGACAAGTAAAACCCATCACATAATATTGTCCAAAAAAGATATGCAATAATCATCACAAAATCCTTAATTAGATCATTAATGCTTAGAATACTCAGTGCTACCACTCCTAGGTCGATAGCACCATGCTACCATGATCGGTAGCAAAGGAAAAACAATCAAATCTCAAATTGCTCCAAAATGAAAATCCAATTCAAATCAAACTCAATTCCAAAGCAAACCAAGCTCAAATTTAGTCAAATACACATCACACACAAGTATAAATCTCTACATGGTCTTTCAATCTCCCCCTTGATGAGTATACTGACAAACACATGAAAAGGCATAAGTTTTGAGTTTGAAGAAAGATAGAAGAAAGCAATTTGAATACAAAGCTAAATTTCGTTCAAAATAGAAATAGAGATCATGACCAAGTTGGCGAAAAGAATTTAAGAGCTAATCTCAAGAAAGAGCAAGTTTTCCACAAAAGCTCTAAAATCTAATAACCCGAGCATGCTTATGATCCATAGAAGATAGCAAAAACATTACCAAGATCATAAGAACCAAGATGCATTATTATTTTTTAAATAATGATGCATTTTCTATGATTTCTCCCCCTTTTGACAATATAAGCATCAAGATAACATATTCTCCCTTTATGTAAGCATAAGATGCAATCTAGAGGAGCTTTGAAAATTATCCAAGTGACTTATGGAGACAACATATGATACCAAGTTAGTCAATTTCAAAGTTTACTAAACTAAAACATGTTCAAGTGCAAATAAGAAAATTTGCTTGCTAGCTTAGTTTTGAAAAAGTCATTTTTAGCAATTTTTGACATGAGCAACACTTAGCATTAATTTCAAGTCTAAAAGAAAAAGCCACCGAAAGAATCAAATGGATGACCTAGAGTTCAACCTACTCAACACTTTGAAAAACCTAGAAGTATATACAAGGTCCTTCGAGCTTATTTTTCATTTGATGCAAATTTTCCTTTATAGCTTTTGAAAGATATAGCGGGGTGCAAATGTTTGACATTATTTGAATTCTTTATTCATATATGTTTTTTAATTTATTTGCATTTTTAAAACAATTGACTCAACCCACATTCGATCATCTCAAGAAGGACTCTTAAGAGGATGATCTTGGTCATACACAACACATTCTATGTTCATCCCAAGTGCAATAAGAACACATCTTATGAATGTGATGTGTTAGAGTCTAATGTGCATAAAAGAGTCAATTTTGCTTAATTGTCATTTTAGCACTTTGATTGTTAAGCCGATGAAGGACTTAAGTATGGATCAATCTAGTTTCACCCAAGTTGCTCTAGGGACTCTAGAGAACTTCAAATTTTCATAAATCATGGCAAATACCGCTAGAGAAGAAACTCATCAAGTACAAGCAACATGGTTCACTTAGTTTGTTTAAAGCTCATTTTTCAAGTTTTAGTAAGCCTAGCAAGATAAATAAACTTGGACATATTTAAGTTAAAGCTTTTCTTAAAATGATTTAGCATGGTGTATATCATGAAAAATAAATTATTTGCATAATAGACAAAGCCTATAAAATAAAAAATAAAGTCTACATGCAATGTATGAAATAGATTCTAAAACTCCTCAACATATGAGTCAATTTTAAGCACAAATCTGGTTTAAGTTGAATTGTTATCACAATTGAGCATAAGGAAGATCCAAATAAACTCAAATAAAACCAGAAACACATAATGAAGAGAAGAAGTCAAGAATCTACAAACTGGGTGACTATAGAGTATAGAAAACATGGTAGAGAACACTAAGACTTAGACTCGCTCTTATCTTCCTCAATGACTGACATAGAAAAGCTACTTCTAGATCCCAAACTAAGAAGTGCACACAGACCCTGTCTACCCAAGGGGCCCAACACCTGCTAGACATATAAGACTGTGAGGGAACTCAACCTAGAGAGAAGAGAGAATAGTTAATTAAGCATGATAGCAAGCTAAAACACAAGATGAGAGGTCTATGCAGCGTATGCCAAAAGTCTAAGTGAAGTGAACTCACAATACTAGAGAATAAGCCCCATAAACACCTAGAACAAAATAAAAGATATCCAAAGGCAACAAACCTAGAGCTATCCAAAGGCTTAGTAAAGATATCAGCCAACTGGTGGTCACTCTCCACAAACTGAAGCACTATGTCTCTTTTCTCCACATGGTCTCTAAGAAAGTGGTATCTAACATCAATGTGCTTGGTTCTAGAGTGTTGCACTGGGTTGTTAGCAATGTAGATAGTAGAAGTATTATCATAGAAAAGTGGAACAGTCTCTATCTCTAACCCAAAGTCCCGCAAGGTTGATCTCATCCAAAGCACCTGGCTATAGCAATTGGTTGCAGCAACGTACTCATCCTCAACGGTAGACTGTGCAACTCCGAACTATTTTCTAGATGACCAAGAAACAAGAGAAGTGTCAATGAACTGGCAAGTGCCAAATTTGCTTTTTCTATCTATTCTACAGTAAAAAAAGTTAGCATCGAAAAAGGCTCTAAGGGATAGACAAGAGGAAGAAGAGTACCAAATACTATAATCAATAGTAGCTCAAAGATACCTGAAGATGCGCTTCACCTCCTGACAATAAGAGGCGTGAAGAGAAGCCTGAAAATGAGTGCACATACACATGGCAAAGTGTATGTCCGGCCGTGAGGCAGTGACATACAAGAGGGAGCCAATCATGCTTCGAAACTCCTTCTAATCAGCAGACTCACCATCCTCGTCGGGCTTGAGGACAACAGTGGTGGCATAGGAGTCATCACAGGGTTTCCATCAGACATATCAAATCGTTTCAGGAGATCCCGAGTGTACTTACCTAGTACAAAAAAGTACCCTCTAGAGTCTGCTTGATTTGGAAGCCAAGGAAGTAGCTCAACTCGTCCATCATACTTATCTCAAATTTCGTGCTCATCACCTCAGAAAACTGAGACACAAGAGAATGAGAAAATCCACCAAAGAAAATATCGTCCACATAAATTTGAACGATAAGCAAGTGAGAATCCTAGTGTCTGATGAATAGAGTCTTTTTTACTATACCCATTTTGAAATCATGACTGAGAAGATAGGATTTAAGCCTCTCATACCAAGCTCTAGGGGCCTACTTAAGTCCATACAAGGCTTTGAAAAGCTTGAAAATATGGTTTGGGTATTTGGGGTTCTTGAATCCTAGGGGTTGCTCGACATAAACCTCTTCCTCAGTATAGCCATTGAGAAATGCACTCTTGACATCTATTTGATAGAGTTTGAAACCCTGAGATGCAGAGAATGCAAGTAGGACCTGGATAGCCTCTAGGCTAGGTACAGGGGCAAAGTTGTCCTCAAATTCAAGACTCTCAACCTGAGTGAAGCCCTGTGCAACTAGTCTAGCCTTGTTTCGAATGATAACCCCGTCCTTACTCTTCTTGTTTTTGAACACCCACTTGGTCCCAATGACATTATGACCAGATAGAGACTCAACAAGCTGCCACACCTTATTCCCCTTGAAGTTTTCAAGTTCCTCATGCATAGCATTAATCCATGACTCATCAGATAATACATGAGAAACATTTTTCGGCTCAAACGTGGTAACAAAGCCTGAGTGAAAGCAGAAACTAGACAAACCTGGTTTTGAGCGAGTAACTCACTCAAAAAGATCATCAATAATCTGATCAGGTGGATGAATTTTTTGAATATGGTGAGGGGGTCCAGCAACAGAAGTGGCCTCTACCTCTTGAGCAGAAGAGGTAGGAACAGAGCCACCTGCTAAAGGAGAGTCCGAAGGCAAGGACTAGTCTCCCTAAGGTGCAGAAATGAAAACAGGAGGCACCTCAGGTGTAGAGGGAACTGGATTAGGTGGAACACCATCATCCTCATCCTCTACAAAAATGGTCTCAAAGGGATAAGAAGAGCCTGAAATATCAGGTCTAGCTCTTGGGCTAGCCTCATCAAAGGTTACATCACAGGTCTCTATGATCCTATTCGTATCATAGCTCCAGACCCTATAGCTATGAGAAAAAGTCGAATAACCCACAAAAATACCATTAGAAGAATGAGACTCAAACATATCTAGGTTACCAGACTTTAAGATAAAACACTTGCAACCAAATACGCAAAAATGAGAAACACTGGGCTTTCGCCCATACCTCAACTCATAAGAAGTGCGATGCAAACGTGCTCTCAAGAAAACGCGATTAGAAACATGGCAAGCAGTAGCTATAGCCTCATCCCAAAACTTCCTAAGAGTACTGTACTCGTCTAGTATCATTCTGGCCATCCCAACCAGGGTCCTGTTCTTCCTTTCCAATACGCCAGTTTGTTGAGGGGCGTAGGGAGAAGAGAACTGATGCTCCAAACTAGACTCCACACAAAAACTCTCAAAATATGAATTCTTGAACTCCATGCCATTATCACTGCGTATAGCTCGTAATGCACCTGGGATCTCAAGAGACAACCTACTGATCAAACCCCTAAAGTGAGAAAAAGTCTCATCCTTCGAGGCCATGAAAAATACCCAAGAATACCTCGAAAAATCATTAACAATGACAAGAACATACCACTTCCCTCCTGCTGACTGCATTCTAGCTGGACCAACAGTGTCCATATGTAAAAGCCGTCCTGGTGCATCAGTCGTCATTACGGTGACTAGAGGAAGAGAAGCACTAACCATCTTGCCATGTCGGCAAGTAGAGCAAACTAAGTCTTTTATTATCTTAAGTTTGGGCAGACCACGAATGAGGTCATGGCTGCTAACTTTGGTCAAATGATCAAAACCAATGTGACCAAGTCTCCTATACCAAAAGGAGAAATCACGGGACTCAGAAGCAATCAAACAACGGAGAGAGTCTCTAGAAGAAACAAAAAAATCAGTACGAAAGACTCTCCTAAATCTAGAAATCCCGCAAACTAACCCTCCTGATGAATCAAGAATTCTACAAGCATTACTCTTGAAGCTTACATCGAAAGAGCCATCAATAAGCTAAGAAACAGAGAGCAAGTTATATTGCAGCTTACTTACTAAGGCAACACCCTTAAGAATAAAATTCTCATTAATGCAAATGGTACCTTTAGCAATGACTCTACCTAAAGAAGCATCCCCAAAAGTGATCAACTCATCACCGAGGGCTCAAACTAGAGAAGAGAACAAACGAGAGTCTCTAGTCATATGGCTAGAACAACCGAAGTCAACAATCCAAACATCTCCCTTCCCCATCCGACGAATCTTGTCCGAGTCACTGTAGAGCTTAGAGTCGCTGATCTTGCCGGTACGTCGCTATGAAGCACATGCTAGAGAACTCATTGCAGCATTTCTTCTCTTATGGATCGTCCTCGCCTTCATTGCTCTATGTCTCTGTGTCGGAGAGGTTGATGTCATCGAGGGCAATGAAGATACAGTGGAAGAGCTTCTTGTTCTTCGAGAAGTTGCGGTACTTCTTCTCACACGCCGGCTCACGAGCTGGAGGCTTCTTATTGCGGTTCTTGTCGATGTAGTCATTCTTCCCCAAAACGCCAAAGTCGTTCTTGCCCTTCTCTAGCTTGGGACAATTCGCTCGAATGTGGTTGGGGCCACCATATTCGAAGCAGGTGATCACACCACCTCTCTTCCTATCTCTCTCACCCTTTTGTATGCATGAGAGAATTTGCGATCTAAAAGAGTAAGCTTAGTTTTTAGAAATTTGTCTAGTCGGTCATTGCTTAGCTCGCAAGGAGGGGGGAGAGAGAATCCAGCAGAAAAATCAAGGGAAGATCCAGTGGGATCAGTAACCAAGGCCATCGACGAGATTTCATCTTGCGAGATACAACGTCGATCTCATGAATCTTGAGTTAGGAATTGTCGACAATCGGGATCGCCTGACCGCAGAAGTGAAGAGGGAGTGAGTCGTGTATGCAGGACGCAAAACGAGCTTCACTCACTGAGGGAATGCGTTCGCTAGTTCGCTGGTCGAGGGTGGAGAAAACGCGAGCAAGACATGAGAGGTTATCTTGGTTCGAGCCCCGTGAAGGTAAAAACTCTACTCGATCTTGCCCCGAGGCAAGGATGTTCACTATGCTTAAATACAAGTGTTTGTTTTACATCTCGAGCTCTAGGGAATTCTATGCGGTTGTGTCTCTTGTCTGTAGATTTTTTTGCCTACCTCGAGCGTGTTCATCTCAAGGGTTTTATACTTCTCTGGCAAGCTTCAAAAGCGGCGGGAGAGAATCCCGGAGTAGTGGCTTGATGTGCACTAATGGTGGGTCAGCTTATCGCTCAATCTGTCACCCACGCTCACTTTAACTCCAAAGATTCAAGGTCCCGTAATATCGCCGAGTAAGCACACGCCTTCAAATCAAGGTCGAGGTCATGCAGGAGTTGAATCCTTGCCCCCCAAGTTCGAGGTCGCGCGGGAACCGCGCAGCTCAGGTCATGGTCGAAGACCCTTGCAGCTCAGCCCCAAGATAGGGGCCCTGTTGACTGTGCGTTGACCTGTCAGAGGTTTCTCAGTCCTCGATAGGAATAGAGCCCGTCAAGAGTCAGGGTTGACAAGTCGGTAGTGTCCTTGATGGTGGTCACTTTTATTTCCTAAACTCGAAGGTTGAGCGCGGTCAAGAAATGTTGAACATTATCCAAGTCAGGGTATGTGCAACCAACTGTTCGGAGATTACTCAAAATCTTCATAAAGTGACCAAAACACTCATCAAGACTCTCACTGGCGTGTTGTTCAAATTTGATGTATTCACGCTTGTGCTGATCCTGCCTCACGGTCTTGATTTGAGTGGTGTCCTCATGGTAATCATCGAGAGTCACCCAAATCTCATGAGCGGATCACAGATGAGAGATCCTATCGTACTCACTACGGCTAAGGCCCTGTATGAAGATGTTCCTTGTCTTAGTATTTGCCTCAACATCAGCCATATTGCCGGCCCTAACGTGCTCATCGGTAGGAAACTCATACGGGAGTTTCACCTTCTGCCTTATCAGAAAGCCCTAGGCAGTGATATACGACTTCATTCAAGATTTCCAAAATAAAAAATCAATTCAAAAAAAATAGGAGTCTTGGTGGAATATTTGTCCATTGTCATGGCTCTTGTGACCGGTCAAGATCTATGGAAGAGCAAAACTGGCTCTGATACCAATTAAAGGATCGAGATGGTGAACAGAGGGGGGTGAATGGTCGCACAACAAAATTCCCCACAAAATACTACATCTATGTATTTGCCTCAACATCGACCCATATTGCGGCCCTAACGTGCTCATCGGCGAAACTCATCTGAGCCTCACCTTCTTGCTTTATGAAGAAGCCCTAAGGCGTTGATATCTGACTTCATTCAAGATTTCCAAAATAAAAATCAATTCCAAAAAAATAGGAGCCTTGGTGGAATATTTGTCCATTGTCATGGCTCTTGTGACGGTTAAGATCTATGGAAGAGCAAAAGCTGCTCACGATACCAATTGAAGGATCGAGATGGCGAACAGAGAGGGGTGAATGGTCGCACAACAAAATTCCCCCCACAAAATACTCCATCTAAGACCTCGAAAAGATCACGCAAAAGAAATCATGAAACATCGTAATTGAAAACTGCTTTGAAGATTTTTCTTTGGAAGGGTACTCCTCAAATTCACCAACCCTCCAAAACCCGGACACCTAGACAACTACGTGTACCTCTAGCTTGCATGGATGAGAACCATGAAATATGTGGAGAATTTTTTATCACAATCCTGATTGTCAAGTGTCCAAATAAAAAGGAATCAATTCAAACTTTACTTTTAGAAAAAAATTAAGCCAAACCACAAAAGTCACTTTCTGAAAAACAAAAATAGATTTTTCGGAAATTGTCCTTAATTGAAGCAGGTGGTTGGTGGATTTTGGTACTCTA
Source organism: Guadua angustifolia (assembly GCA_036346375.1). Classification (NCBI taxonomy): domain Eukaryota; kingdom Viridiplantae; phylum Streptophyta; class Magnoliopsida; order Poales; family Poaceae; genus Guadua; species Guadua angustifolia. The sequence goes on along the minus strand of JAYEVE010001401.1, from coordinate 45,455 downwards.
GAAATTTTGGGATTTTTTTACCTCTGAGAAAATGAGCCATGAAGCACTCCACCAAAGACCATCTCAAAACTCCTTATAGAAAAATCAAGAAAAATCAGAGACCATAGACTGTTAGAAACTTTGAGCAGAAAATTTGGGGCTCGATATTCACGTCTTGGCACCCGAATGGTGCAACCAGTGGACTCCCCAAGTTTTACATAGATGGATATAAGAGTTGCGCACCTTCTCCAATAAGAATCAATCAAAAATGTTTTTTTTAGATTTTTCTAAAAATCAAATACTGACTGCTATGCGAAGAACAAGTTCTGAACAGAATTGCAATTTGATAGAAAACTTGATCTCTAGTCTATCCTAAGGTGCAAGAAAGATGTAAAACCATATGAGCATAGTCAAGACATCCTAGATCAGAAGCATTTAGAAGGAGGGGAGGCAAATCCAAATTGTGAGAAAGTAAATTGCAGGAATTTAAATGTTGAATTTAAAACATAAAATAAATGCATAATGTAAATTCAAACATGAATGAAAATGATTTGCATTTCAGGAAGGGGAGATTTATAAAGCCTCACAATGAAGTGAGTAAAGTTCAAAGGAGTACAAAAACCTCTGCAACCTTCAAGGGAAGAAGGCTACCACTTCATCCCTATTTATACTACTCTTGGGCCACCTACCACCCTTGGATGAGCCCCTCAACCCTACAGCACTCATCAAGGGCTATGATTAACCCATTCAACCAGCCATGCAAGCGCTAACCCAAAACCCACTCACACAAAGGGCTTTCTTGCACCATTTTCAACGCATACTATTTAGACCTACTAACCTATCAACTAGACCGTGATCCAAAGGTTCTCATTGATCAACGCGGTATCTAGCTAGCATTATATTTTTTCCTTGTCTTCTTGGCTTATCTGGACTCCGTCTTCAGTCATCTTCCAACGATCCCCGACCGTCTAGACCACTAACGCTCCTCACCTAGTCCCGGTCATCCTCCGCCTCACCATGACCTAGCACAGTCATCCTGTAACTATCAAAGACAAGGAAAACCCATCACATAGCATTGTCCAAAAAATATATGCAATAATCATCACAAAATCCTTAATCAGATTATTAACGCTCAGAACACATCTGCAAAAACTCTTACGCACACACATATCTAGAACGACATCTATGACTCCTCAACATTCTAGACTCAACTTCGATAAATTTGACTTTGAACGACGAATAGGTCTTTTTAACGCCTTGGAATCAACTCATGTTGGACTTCTTCCATAAATCATCATGCAAGCGTCTCTGTTTTTCCTTGTTTTTCCTTGGATGATGTTGTGCACCTCAATGTCGACTACGTTCAGATTGATCAATATAAAGCGGCAGCGGGATCGATCAGCAATCAACCAAGCATTGCTAGGAAGATGCACTGATCTCTTCTACTATCTTGTTTGCAGTTTCTGTGAACTCAGACATGCGTGTCAACCCTGACGAAATAGAAGTGTCGTGTTCGACGTCGTCACGACTCTCAAGCAACGACGCATCCGTCGGCAAGGACTCACGATCCGTACGTTTTGCCTCTCATGGCAGCGGATTCAGAAGCACTGTCGCCCTTGCCGTCCAACGCGGTCGCATCCGCGTTGGGCACGTCGAAGATCTCTCCACCTTCAACGCATATACCGGCCAGCCTCCCGATTCCATCCGAACCATGTTATTGGTGTTGGAGCTGTTAGAAATGAGGTCCAAGTGGCCCATTTATCTCTAATGCCAAAGCTACAAATAAAGTACCATATTGCTAATTAAAAGAGGAGAGTGCCAATTTAAAGGGAGAGCTCCCACCATGCCTTGTAATGAGGCATATGGAGGTGTGGAGCATGGCTAAAGTCACACGCATGCTTATGCACGCAGCGTATTTCGCGAATACCGCGTATTTCCGCGTGTTTTTCGGCGTGACTTGTGCTGAAGTCGCCGTGCCATCGATTAAATTCACTGCGCGTTTAAACCCTTTTAAATTTTCAGTTTCTCTAATATTAATAGGGTCATTTCTCGAGAATTGAAACACCATGATAATGGCGTCGGGTTTCTAATAAAGCTGTCATTTCAATGACCTGCGTTACTAGCACATAATGGTCTTTAACGGTCAATTTATTGACCGTTCTTGGTGCAAACTATAAATTCAGAGCGTCGAGCCAGATTGAGCTTTTGGCTTTGCGTTATGCGTTCATCCGTGACTTGTGTTGCGTCTTTGTCTTTGCGCTCGTTCTTCACCGACCTTCCTCTCGGCGTGCACCGCGAGGCAAGGAGAGCGGATCTCGAACCGTTGCCGCTTGCGAGAACTTTGCAGAGAGGCGGCAATAAGGTTTACGGGCAGCAGAAGCTACGCGACCGCTCGAAGCTTCGCATCTTGCTTTTGGAGCGATCCACGACTTGACTACTTCCTTTATGGCGGCCGCTCTCGCTTTGCCTCTTTTCCTTCCACAAGCCCTCGTAGAAATTGTTTTTTCCTCTGTTAATCGGCGTCTTGGCGACGATACTCGATCTATTTTTCGAAATATGTGGTGTCTTTTGTCTATTTCTTGTATTTAATCATTTTGGAAATTAGCTTAATATTCAAATCTACTATTAAAATAATACCTAGATTTCAACATTCGAGAAACCTTATTGGTATTATTTTGTGATTGTGATTAGAGCAATGGTGGTGCAAGTGATGCCATGAAACTGAGGGTTCAATGGTCGAGACTTAGTAGAGTGTGGAGACTAGAGCCAAGTTTTGGCTCATGTCTCTGGGTATGTGGTGGGTGATTTTCCCTCAATGCCAGCTTCACGGATGAGGAGAATCGCAGTATGAGAATCTGAATAACACCGCATTGGGTCTGCATTCTCGACCATCTTAGCCGAATCCGGTTGTATGATGTGTATATGAGTTTACACATCCGCCTTCGAATTATGGTTGGCTCTTGAACAAAAATATCACGGAAGAAAATTTTTTAAAAAACCCTTTTTTGGGGTTTGGGGTTTTTAAAAAAAAGGGAAAATGGGGGAAAGGAAAATTAAGGGGAAAAAGGGGGGGGGGCCCCCTTTAAAAAGGGGTTTTTTTTTTTTTGTTTTGAAGGGTTTTAAATTTTCCTTCCCCCCTTTTTTTTTTAAATTTCCCCTTTTTTTTTCTTAAATTTTAAAAAAACCCTTTTTTTTTTTTTTTAAAATTTTTTTTTTTTTTTTTTTTTTTTTTGGGTTCTTTGGTTTTTTGGTTTTTCCCTTTTGGGATTTTAAAATTTTTTTTTTGCCCTTTAAAAATTTTTTAAAAAAAAAATTTTTTTTTAAAAAAAAACCAAAAATTTTTCTTTTTGGGGTTTTTCCCCAAAAAAAAAAATTTTTTTTTTAAAAGGGGCCCAAGGGTTGGGGGAAAAATTTTTGGGTTTTTTTGGGTTTTTTTTTTAAAAGGGTGGGTGATTTTCCTCAATACCGCTTACGGATGAGGAGAATCGCTGATATGAGAATCTGAATAACACCGCATTGGGCTGCATTCTCGACCATCTTAGCGGATCAGGTTGTATGATGTGTATATGAGTTACACACACCTTCGAGATTATGGTTGGCTCTTGAACAAAAATATCACGAGAGGCGAAATTTGGTATTTGGTTGTATCGTCTTGAGCAACTATTGATTTTACTATGGATGAGTCTAAATCGATTGTTGCTCAAGGCGCATGACTTTCGACTACTAGTGGGCGAGATTGCACATTTGGGATGTGCTCTACCGCAAATTTGTGGGCTGCGGGCATTGTGGCTAAACTTCCCCCATCTTGGAGGAATTTTGCCTTTGATGCAAACACAAGAGGAAGAGATTTCTATTGAAGATCTCATTGCTGCCCTCGATGTGGAAGAAAAAGCCGGAGCCAAAGATGCACCAAAAACTTCTTCGGGGAACCAAACAAGCGCAAATGTGATTGAGAAGAAGAGTGCTTGCAACAACAAAGGCTTGAAACCAAATAAAAATACTAGCTTCAAGAAGAAGAAATTTGAGAAGAAAGATATGAAGAACATTACTGTTTTGTGTGCGGAAAAGATGGTCACATGGCTAAAGGCATGTCGTTTCATGCAAGACGAGCCAAATGAGCAAGGCAAGAAAATTGCCAGCGTGACCATAAGTGAGGAACTACTTGAGGAGGGTATGGTAATTCTCTGTTGTTTTTTTCAGCATGTCAATCCAGCGATTGGACGGGTTGATCACGGTGCAAATGTTCACGTATGTTGACATATCTTTATTTTCTTCTTACCGAGCAGCGAGGGCTTCCTCCGTCCTAATGGAGGAAGATGTCGCATGCTTTTGTGCGTGGTGTTGGCAGCGGTAGAAGCTGAAGCTCACTTGGGAAAAGTATCAGCAAGCGTCGTGACATGTGCCAACAATAAATAAGAACCTTGTCGGTGGTTCCCTATTATGTCGAGATGGTTATAAGCTAGTATTTGAGTCTAATAAAGTTGTAATGTCCAAGTTTGGAAACTTTGTTGGAAAAGGTTATGAGTGGAGGCTGTTAAAGCTTAAGTGTACTAGAGTCTTGTTTAAATTTAAATGTTGCTACTCAAGTTAATAATTGTGAATCAATGTTTGGCATTCTCGTTTATGTCATATTGGTTATGATACCATTGCTCGAATGTCGATTTGAAATAATTCCAAAATGTGATATTGTCAAAGGATCAAAGTGCCAATCTTGTGCAAGCAAAACAACCTCGGAAACCTTTTAAGGGTTAGAGGAAGAAAGGAATTTGGCACCATTAGATCTCATCCATTCGACTTGTGTGAGATGAATGGATTGTTGACAAAAGGAGGCAAAAGATATTTTCTAACTTTCATAGAGCGATGCAACACGTTATTGCTATGTGTATTTCTTTGAAAACAAAGGATGAAGTTTTAAACTACTTCAAAATTTATAAGGTCGAGGTTGAGAACCAACTAGAAAAGAAAATTAAAAGACTAAGGTCGTGACAGTGGAGGAGAGTATATCTCTCAGAATTCTCCCAATATTGTCTTTGAGCATGGTATAATCCATGAAGTGACACCACCATACTCACCTCAATCTAATGGGGTGGTGAGAGGAAAAACCGAACACTAATAGACTTGGTGAATGCCATGTTGGAGAGTCTTGGTATGCCTAAGTCATGGTGGGGAAGCTATCTTAACACAACCATTTGTCCTCAACAGAGTAATTACTAAAAGAAGTGAGATTACTCCGTATGAGGGATGGAAGGGGAAAACCAAATGTCAATTTTCTGCGCACATGGGGTGTTTGGCAAAAGTCAATATACCATTGCGAGAAAAAGCTTGGACCTAAAAGCAGCTTGATTGCATTTTTCTAGGATATGCACATACAGATCTGGCCTATAGATTTTTAGTAGTAAATCAGATTCCTGAGATTATTGCTAACACAATAATGGAATCTAGAGATGCTTCTTTCTTTGAGAATATTTATCCTATATAGTAGAAGGATTTAATGAAAATTCTAAAACTTCTTCTCGATCCTCCATCTTCCTCTGAATTACCAAATATTGTTGAACCCGACTTGTGATATCCGAGGAGGATAACAATATTGTCACAAATGAGGCTCCTCGCGAGAGCAAAAGACAAAGGGTTGAAAACCTTTGGTGATGACTTTATTGTATACCTTGTGGATGATGTGCCAAAAACTCTTTCGAGAGGCTTATGCATCACGATGCAGAGTATTGGAAAGAAATTTGTCAGATGCGAGATGGATTCCATCATGGCTAATGGAACATGGGAGATCGCTGAACTTCCTCTCTGGGTGCAAACCAGGTTGGATGTAAGTGGATCTTTAAAAAGAAAATGAGGCTGATGGTCTTTGTTGATAAGTATAAGGCAAGACTTGTAGCCAAAGGTTATACGTGAGAAAGAAGGAGAGGATTATTTTGATACTTATTCTCTTGTAGCGGATTAACCACCATTAGAGTGCTCATTGCATTAGCAGACTTCCTATGGTCTACACGCCCACCAAATGGATGTAAAGACAGCTTTCCTTAATGGAGAGTTGGAGGAAGAAATCTATATGGAGCAACGAGATGGTTATCGCGATTCTTGGACAGAAAATAAAGTGTGCAAATTATTAAAATCCTTGTATGGCTTAAAGCAAGCACCTAAACAATGGCACGAAAAGTTTGATAAAACTTTGACATCTGCTGGTTTCTTTGTGAATGAGGCGAGATAAATATGTTTATTATCGCTATGGTGGGGGTCAAGGAAGTAATCTTGTGTTTGTATGTTGATGACATACTTATATTTGGGACCAACACTTGCTATCATTGCGAGGTCAAGTCTTTCTTATCTAATTGTTTTGATATGAAAGATATGGGTGAAGCGGATGTAATTCTAAATATTAAATTGATCGGAGCGAGAATGGGATTACTTTGAGTCGATCCCATTATGCGAAAAATTATTGAGCCGCCGGTTTTGAGAATGCAAAAATAGCCCCTAACTCCTATGATGCAAGTGTAAAACTTTGCAAAAATAATGAGTTAGGGAAAGATCAATTGAGATATTCACAAATAATTGGGTCCCTTATGTATTTATTTGGTGCAACAAGACACGACATCTCATTTCTTTGTGAGCAAATTAAGCCGGTTCACATCGAATCCGGAGATGATCATTAGGAGGCTCTTGAGAGTGTTGCGCTATTTGAGAGGTACTACCTCTTATGGAATTCACTATCTTTGGATACCCTCCGTTATTAGAAGGGTATAGTGATTCAAATTGGATCTCGATCGAGATGAGATCAAAGCTACTAGTGGCTATGTGTTTACATTAGCGGGTCTTTGCGATTTCATGGAGGTCATGTAAGCAGACTATATTGTGCGGTCAACCATGGAAGTCGAGCTTGTAGCACTAGACACGACCCTTGTTGAAATTTGAATGGCTAAGAGAGCTTCTGTTGGACTTGCCATTGGTTGAAAACCAATCCGGCGATCCTAATGTCTGCGATAACCAAGCAGTGTTGATCAAGGTTATGAGTACTAAGGATAATATGAAGTCCTCGGACATGTGAAACGTGGAACTTATCTGTCGGAAAAATTGAGATGCTCGGGAGTGATAGCATCAATTATATCGCCTTGAGAAAAATCGGCAAACCCTTTTACAAAGGGCTAACAAGAAATCGCGATTTCTATTGCGTCGAAGGACATGGGAATGAGGCCCATTTGAGTTACTTCACAATTGTAACTCCATCCTTTGATCGGAGATCCCGTGAATTAGGTAATGGGAAAAACAAGTTGTGGTTGTAACAAGAGAGTACACTAAATCTACCCATGTTCTAAGTACTCTCAAGCTGTATGGAAGGTTGGTTTAAAATCTTAATGTATTCTAGTGTCCTAATGAGAGGAAAAGGTATCGACCTACGGGATACCTAAAATGAATACACCTACTTGAGCCTAAGCTGTGAGGTCGCGAGTTCACGAGAAAGGGCATTCTCTAGAAAGCTCATGAGAAGATTAGGGAGCATGACCATTTAACGCTCCGTTGAGGTGAAGTTCTTTGGCGACCTAGTATCGATTAAGATTTGGGTGAAATCTAACCACACAAAATTGTGAATTCAAGGCTTAGTCCATTCATTAGGCGTGGGAGGATGGATCTCATTATTCTAGGTGAAAGTTCAACCTGTATGGGACTTACATCAAACAACTGATATATTAAGCGAAGATTGACCTGATGATCAAACTTTGAGTCTTTATGCCTTCGGCATTGGTGGGGATTGTTAGAAATGAGGTACAAGTGGCCCATTTATATCTAATGCAAAGCTACAAATAAAAGTACCATATTGCTAATTAAAAGAGGAGAGTGCCAATTTAAAAGGAGAGCTCCCACCATGCCTTGTAATGAGGCATATGGAGGGTGTGGAGCATGGCTAAAGTCCTGCCTTAGCTATCAGATGTTTTAATGAATTACGCGTATTTCCGCGTGTTTTCGTGCGATACTTGTGACTTACTGACGTCGCGAAGTCGCCGTCTGGTCGATTAAATTCTGGCACGCGTTTAAACCCTTTAAATTTTCGGTTTCTCTCTAATATTAATAGGGTCATTCTTCGAGAATTGAAACAGCCATGATAATGGCGTCGGTTTCTAATAAAGCTGTCATTTCAATGACTCTGCGTTACTAGCATATATGGTCTGTAACGGTCAATTTATTGACCGTTCTTGGTGCAAACTATAAATTGCAGAGCGTCGAGCAGATTGAGCTTTTGGCTTTTGAGCTTGCGTTCATCCTTGTGACTTGTGTTGCGTCTTTGTGCTGCGCTCGTTCTTCACCGACCTTCCTCTCGGCGTGCCGCGAGGCAAGGAGAGCGGGATCTCGAACCATTGCAGCTGCGAGAACACTGCGCGGGGCGGCAATAAGGTTTAGGCAGCGCAAGCTAACGCGACCGCTTCGAAACTCTGCATCTTGCTTTTGGGCGATCCACGACGCGACTACTTCCTCTCTGACGGCCGCTCTCTTGCACTGCCTCTTTCCTTCCACAAGCCCTCGTAAGAATTGTTTTTCCTCTGTTAAATCGCGTCTTGCGGCGATGCTCGATCTATTTTTCAGAAATATGTGGTGTCTTTTGTCTAGCCTGCTGTATTTAATCATTTTGGAAATTAGCTTAATATTCAAATCTGCTATTAAAATAATACCTAGATTTCCAACAGGAGCTCAGCCACCTGGCCACCACCGCTGGTGTCGCGCACAACCGCCAGCGCGCCGTCGCCGCGGCGGCCTGCATGTCCTGCACGAGGTCCTCCAGGTTGTTCGTTGCCTGGTCCAACCGCCACATCCACTCGGCGCCGGCCGCTAGGACGGCGGGGTCGTCCCTGAACCGGCTCAGCCGCGTGCGGTCGTCGACCAGGAGCGCACAGAGCTGCGCCTCCGCCACGTCAAGCGCCCTCAGGGTGGCCTCGTACTTGCCGTAGTCATTGTTCAGGTAGAGCCGTAGCCTCTCGACCGCCTTGCCGATCGCGTCCAAGACGAGCGAGCCGAAGCAGCCATCTCGATCTGCTCAAACAGCCCGCGCGTTTGCAAGGATAGCTTGCTTCCTCGGGTGCCGTCCTAGGCAGTAGCGGAGCTAGAAATTTCAAAAGGAGAGGGTCTAAGAATGAAGTGAACATCTACTAATGATTGATATTCAAAGTTTAATATATAGTAAATACAATATATAACACTTGTGATTTGCCGATCAACAGAGACATCCAAAACATATGTCCTAGTTCCATTCATGGCTCGGATATACATCGATAAGCTCATACAAACTCACGGCAGAATAGTAACACACCAACCATAGGCCAAGAAACTGAAACAAAAACCAACTCAAACTAAAACCTGCAGCAGCGACAGGAAAAAACTAGACCTGCAGGAACATCCTTCAGCTGAAAAAACAGAAACCTCACCATGGGCCACCGGGGGGCCCAGGCCCCACCACGCCCCCTGACGGCTCCGCCACTGGTCCTTGGGGTCTTCTTCTCCCGAAAGTAGCGGGTTGATTCGAAACCTTTAGACTCTGTAACCAATTGTTAGAACAGCTAGGAAAATTTTTTTATTGATCTTCGCAGCTGCTCAGCTTTTTTAGTTTTTTATTGCTATTTATATGAGAGATTATATACTATCTTGGATAGCGATCCAAACTCCTAATTTTAACAAACTCAAACAAAACTTGCAGAGTTTTAACTTTTTAAAACTGAAACTCAATCTTATCTCTTTAACTAACATATGTTAAAGATTATCTCTAACACACTCTTCAGGGTCCAGTTGCTTCTCGACAGTTGCGACATGGAGGTGGTGTTCCCTGTCCCAGCAGACAGCTGGCGCTGCATCCATCTCTTTGTTTGTCCTTTCCACCTCCATGAACCTCTGCCCTGGTCCTCAAATCCTTCGTCTCCTCCACCGTTGATGGTGGCCTCTTAATGGAAAATCGATGCTTATGCATCACCTATTTGTTAAATTATTTTAACATAATATGGCCCATGTAAATTACAGAATGGTTCTTATAATAAAAGGTCTAAGTGTGATGGTTGCTAGACTAAAAGAATGAGAACTATGGGGTTTGAAATAAAATCCTCACCTCTCCTTCATGATTTTAATTGTGTGTTAAATGGTGTAAATGGGGAGTTAGCATTGTGCACAAGTTACGTATTTGCATTCAAAAATTAATTTGGCCATTAGCATTATAGCGGTTGCACGTTAATGCACATGGTATAATGGATATTGGTTTTATTTCTTGATGCAATGATGCATGCTTGTGTATGTGATAAATGAACATTGGTTTCAGCTGCACCTTAATGCTTGAAACTGCTCCTCGTGGCTTTGTGGTGTCACCATTTGGCTATATATATATATATATATATATATATATATATATATATATATATATATATATATATATATATATATATATATATATATGTATGACCCTTTGCATTAAGAAAAGTGAAAGGAAAGGAAAGGAAAGGGGAATAGCATACACATGAAAGTACTTGTTCTTAATCATCAAAAGAACTATATTAGTAGAAGGAAAAGAGGAGAGAAAAAACTTCGATATGCAAGGTGTTGCTAATATGTCTCAAGGTGGGTTTGTGGTTTTGCACATATGAAGGATGATTTGTGCTACTACACTATAAAGTTGCTTATATGGTTGAATAAAATGTTCTAAATGATCTTATAGCTTCGCATTTATGCTTACATTTGAGTATCGAGCCATGTTTTAGCACTTTTGATTCACCATTATAATTGTTCTTTTGTAATATGATGTAAGCATACGTGAAATTGCATTTGTTCATAGTTTTTCCTTATGCAATTGCGTGATTCGTCATATTAATGTTATTTAGAGCAATAAAATGTTATTTCTTTTCTAGTATTGTTATTTGGATAATATGAAAGAAATATGTTTGCATCTGTCTATAATGTTTAAAGCCGGATTTTTCTTTGTCCATAAAATCACAGTTTATTTTATGAGCATAAGTAAAAGTGATATGCTAATTAAATATTTATATTATTGAAAGCATGTTTGTCACCAAAGTGGCCTTGCTTAAAAAGGATCATAAATATTTAGTTGAGCATTTCAATTGTTCATATTCTATTTGATCTTTGTTAATTGAAAAATATAATGAACAATTGAGTTCACGAATTGTAATGCTAGGAGGTTAAGCCTAAGGTGGACCATTGCTTACAATGGATGATATGAAAGAGGTTAATCAATATACGGTCAATTTGTTAGTTTATCCAAAGATAGCATGCACATTGACTTAAGTATAGTTGATTATCTATTAAAATTTTATTTTAGCATCATTATTGATTCGGTAGTGTATCTAAATTTCATCCAAAGATGTTTTTAGATGCACACTTAAAGATTCGTTATTGCATGAATCTATTTTGTTTACTCAAAGTATTAATCTGTGAACATATTAAATTTTGCGACATCCATTAATTTAATGAGTCAAGGTTTTGGGCTTGTCAAGTTTAATGAAATGAACTATGTTGGTAGATGCGAGCATGATCTGGTTTCAAGCTGGTGTCATGGACTTAGATCTAGCATTAGTTCTTGATGAAAAGCACGCATCCATTACAGATGAAAGTCTTGATGAGGATCGTTCCTTTATGAAGCACAGGAATGGTCTAACAGGCTAAGCTTGAACTTGATGCGCTTGACAATCGCTGAAAATGTTAAGCCATCATTGCCTAAAACTGATAATGCAAAGGAATTCATGACGAAGCTAAAAGAGTATTTTCAATCAGACATTACAAACAAGTCTGTAGTTGGGAGTCTTATGAGTGAACTAACGACCATGAAATTTGATTGGTCTATTCATGTGCATGATCATCTGATTAGCATGGCAAATATTGCATAAGTTAACATCCATGGGAATGGATGTAAGTGAATCATTTACGGTCCAATTCATCATGAACTCCCTACCTCCTGAATTACGCCTCGTTCGGTGCATTATAACACCATAAAAGAAAAAGGAACCTTCAAGAATGTAAAGCCCAATTGGTTCGGGAAGAAGGAGATTAAAGAAAATAAGGGATCACTCTTTCATATTACAATGCCGCAGAGGTGCAAGTAGCAAGACAAGGAAAAGCCAGGAAGAAGGGTAAGGACAAGGCTCCACATCAAATTAGTGATGGCCAAATCCATAAAAAGTGAGATGCCATACGCAAGAAGGTCGGTCATTTCAAGAAGGATTGTCCTAAGAGAAAGAAATGGTTCGAATAAAAAGGTATACATTATGTTTACGCATGCTTTGAATCAAATTTTGTTGAAGTTCCTAGCCATACCGGTGGTTAGATTACGGTGCTACTACTCATGTTTCACGTGTTACATAGGATTCCTTTCAATCCAACCCATAAGCGGATCTTAAAAGTTTTTGTACATAGAAAGCAGAATGAAGGCACGAATTGAAGGATCGGGACTTATAGAATAATCCTTGATACCGATCTACTCTTAGATTTGAAGGAGTGTCTTTATGTTCTGAATGTACTAGAAATTTAGTATCTATGGGAAAGTTGGATATAATAAATTTTAAGTTTATGGTTGGAGATGGTATATTTTCATTATATAAGAATAAGTACTATTATGGTTACGGTACTTTAATTGATGGTTTATACCGCTTCAATCTTAATGCTGATTTTACGAATCTCTGTTTCATGTTGAACATATTATTGGTAACAAGCGTAGTGCACATAAAAGATTGGGTCACATATCCAAAGAAAGAGTTTTGAGGTTGGTGAAAAGTGAAATTTTACCTCGGTTGGATTTTGTTGATCTGGAATGTGTGTGTAGATGCATCAGGGCAAGCAAACCTCACACATATCAAAGCACCGACTACAAGAAATCTTGTTATCGCTACATTTAATACCTGCCGATATTTGTGGTCCTTTTGATGTTCCTTCTAGGCGGTGCAAAATATTTTATCACCTTTATTGATGACTTCTCACGTTATTGTTACCTATACTTCTTGCATGAAAAGTCTCAAGTCATGCGAGCATCATAGAGGTGTTCGTTAATGAGGTGGAAAGGCAGCTCGATAGGAAAGTCAAGGTGGTGAGATCGGATAGAGGTGGTGAATATTTTGGAAAGTTTGATGAAAGTGGACAATGTCCAGATCCATTTGCAAAGTTTCTTGAAAGTCGAGGCATTTGTGCACAGTATACAATGCCCGGAACACCTCAACAAAATGGGGTGGCTGAAAGGCGGAATTGTACTCTCATGGAAATAGTTAGGAGCATGTTAAATTCTGATGATGTACCCTTATCTTTGTGGATGCTGCGCATTAAGAACTGCTTGTGTACTTTCTAAATAGGGTTCCTAGTAAGTCAGTTCCTAAGACTCCTTATGAACTGTGGACGGGAAGGAAACCTAGTTTGAGGCACCTACATGTTTGGGGCTACCCAGCAGAAGTAAGAATATTCAATCCACATGAAAAGAAGCTCGATGAAAAGACCATTAGTGGTTACTTCATCGGCTATCCTGAAAAATCAAAAGGGTAAAGATTTTACTATCCTAACCATATACAAGAATAGTTGAGTTTGAAAATGCTCGGTTCATAGAGAATGGTGAAATCAGTGGGAGTGATGATCCGCGAAATGTGGATATCAAAGAAATTAAGTCCAACCCTACTCCCAGCATTGTTGTATCACCGTTACACAACACTGTAGAAAATACAACTATTGAACCAGCTACTAATGTGCAAGTCACAACTGAAAAGAAAATTCCACATGAAAGGTATTGCGAAGGTCTGTACGGAATAAAAGACTAGCCATTTCAGATGATTATATGGTTTATTCACTTGAACATGAATGTGACTTGAGTATTGAAAATGACCAGTCTCATTTAAGCAAGCCATGGAAAGTAATAATTACGAAAAGTGATTTGATGCCATGAAAGAAGAGTTGAGATCAATGGATGACAATAAAGTTTGGGAACTAGTCGAGTTGCATAAAGTTCAAAATAAGTCGGTGTAAATGGGTCTTTAAGACCAAACGCGACTCAAAAAGGTAATATTGAAAGATATAAGGCTAGACTTGTCGCCAAAGGTTACACTCAAAAAGAAGGTATTGACTATAAGGAGACCTTCTCTCGAGTTTCAAAGAAGGACTCTTTGAGAATTATTTTAGCTCTGGTGGCACATTATGATTTAGAGCTTCACGGATGGATGTGAAGACCGCTTTACGAATGGTGATTTGGATGAAGAAGTGTATATGAACCAACTGAAGGATTCTTGGTTCGAGGAAAACAAAATTTGGTGTGTAAATTAAAGAAGTCAATATATGGGCTTGAAACAAGCTTCCGACAATGGTATATAAAGTTCAATGATACCATTTTGAAGTATGGTTTTGTAGAAAATCATTGATCGGTGTATCTACATGAAGGTCGATTGGGAGCAAGTTTATTATTTTAGTTTTATATGTTGATGACATACGCTTGCTACTAATGATAAATCTTTGTTGCATGATGTAAAGAAATTTCTCTCCAATAATTTTGAAATGAAGGATATGGGTGAGGCATCCTATGTGATTGGAATAGAAATATTAGTGGCAGAGATCATAGATTATTGGGAATTTGTCTCGAGAAAGGTTACATTAACAAAATATTGGAGAGATTTAGAATGGAAAATTGCTCATGAATTGTTCCAATTCGAAATGGGACAAATTTAGTGAAATGCAATGTCCAAAAATGATTTGGAGCGAAGGAAATGGAATCTATTCCATACGATCGATTGTTGGGAGCTTAATGTATGCTTGACATGCACTCGACCGGATATCGGCTTTTTTGTTGGAATGCTTAGTCGGTATCAAAGTAATCATGGAATGGATTGGAAAGTTGCGAAGAAGGTTCTTGATATTTGCATGGCACCAAGGATCATATGCTCGCATATAGGAGATCGAGCCATCTTGAAGTGATCGGTTACTCAGATTCAGATTATGCCGGATGTGTAGACTCAAGAAAGTCTACATTCGGCTATTTGTTCCTTTTGGCTGGAGGAACAATTTCATGGAAGAGTGGAAAACAATCATCATTGCTACTTCCACTATGGAGGCTGAATTTGTGGCATGCTTTGAGGCCACTATTCAATCACTTGGTTTCTGAATTTTTAAATGCGCCCGTATTGTTGATAATGTTGAAAAGCCCTTAAAAATTTATTGTGACAATTCACTGCTGTCTTCTTCTCCAAAAATGACAAGTACTCGAAAGGTGCAAAACATATGGATTTGAAGTACTTAACGGTAAAAGAAGAAGTGCAAAAGCGAAAAGGTATCAATCGAGCATATTGGTATAGATCGATGATAGCGAGATCCGTTAACTAAGGGATGTCGCCCAAGACTTTTAGTGGCCATGTTGAGAGGATGGGCATTGAGATAAATCCTATTAGCATGATGAGTATATATATACATGATTTTGAGTTGCTCGTATGAACTTATGAATTCAATAAAAGTATTGTTTTTTGATTATCCATATTATCGCGTATACAATTATGATTGTATTGGATAACAATGAAAGTCTCCCATTAAAGTCAGTTTGGATTATGTCGATTGTGATAAATGGAAGGGATCTTGTCCTTGTATGACTTGTGACGCCATGATTACTCGCCATACAATTCAATTTAGCGATGACTTGATAGATTCGATGAAAGGTGTACATCTAAAGTTTATTGAATCATCAAGTTTTTACAAGGGCCAAGTGGGAGATTGTTAAATTATTTTAACATAATATGGCCCATGTAAATTACAGAATGGTTCTTATAATAAAAGGTCTAAGTGTGATGGTTTCTAGACTAAAGAATGAGAACTATGGGTTTGAAATAAAATCCTCACCTCTCCCTTCATGATTTTAATTGTGTGTTAAATGGTGTAAATGGGGAGTTAGCATTGTGCACAAGTTACGTATTTGCATTCAAGAATTAATTTGGCCATTAGCATTAGCAACGGTTGCACGTTAATGCACATGGTATAATGAATATTGGTTTTATTTCTTGATGCAAGCTGATGCATGCTTGTGTATGTGATAAATGAACATTGGTTTCAGCTACACCTTAATGCTTGAAAGCGCTCTCGTGGCTTTGTGGTGTCACCATTTGGCTATATATATATATATATATATATATATATATATATATATATATATATATATATATATATATATATATATATATATATATATATACCCCTTTGCATTAAGAAAAGTGAAAGGAAAGGAAAGGAAAGGGAATAGCATACACATGAAAGTACTTGTTCTTAATCATCAAAAGAACTATATTAGTAGAAGGAAGAGAGAGAAAAACTCGGTATGCAAGGTGTTGCTAATATGTCTCAAGGTGGATTTGTGCTTTTGCACATATGAAGGATGATTTGTGCTTCTACACTATAAAAGTTGCTTATATGGTTGAATAAAAATGTTCTAAATGATCTTATAGCTTCCGCATTTATGCTTACACTATTTTCTAGTGGTAGCAAGTTGTAGATCGCATCATGCCGCTACCAGGGCCATCTCTGTTGCCCACAACCAATATGCCGTGCTTCGTTTCGTTGGTCTCGGGAGGTTCACATTAATACCACCCCAAACATTGGCCCTCGCTAAAATGCCACTCGGGCCCACTGTCATAGACACAGAGGGTCCCACATGTCATTAAGAGAGGAGTGGCATTTTAGCGAGAGCCAATCTTAGAGGTGGCATTTTCACAATTTTTTCGTCTCGTCGTTGCTTCTCGGGTTTCAGGGCAATGCCACCACTCGTAATGTTTTTGGCCATGCTCCCACTCGTATCGTGGCAAGATAACATTTCTATGCCAGTCACCACGGTGTAGCAAAATCTTGCTGCTTCACCAAGTGTGGCAGTGTTGTTTAATCACGTCACCAACAATGATGTAGAAAGAAGAGCTAGATGGACGGTGTCACGGCGTGGCAAGCTAAATACTACTTTTTGGCATGCTCTAGGTGATGATATAATCAAAAGGGTTAAATTTAGAAATAAAAGTTATCAGAGGTAAAGTAATAAAAATAAATTAAAAATATGTTAAATGATAAAAATTGTTCATTAAGATGCAGATCAAAGGTATTGAATTTGCCATTGCTTCCCAACCAAATTAAGCGAAAAGAAATACTAACATACTCCCTTGATCACCGACAATTATCGTTTTGTATATCCATACAGATCTCTAAAATATAGCTTTGATTATTAATTTTTATTATAATAAATTTATGAAATTCAATAAAATTATAATATGTTGAATAAACTTTTGAGACAAATTTATACATATGATTTTTATATATCTAATTCAAATATTTTTAAAAATATTGATAGTCAAATTTTAAAAATTTCATCCACATGTATATTAAAACAATAACTATTTATGACGAGGAGGAGCATTACAAATTAGCCACGGTAACTAGTGCCTTATTAGGGGCTGTTTGAGGGAGTCATGCTTCATCTTTAAGCCAAAATCCTCTTAAACAACATGGTCTGTAAAGCAACTGAGAAGTTAAGCCACAGCAAAAGCACTCTCAAAAGCTGCAGTCGTTGGAGAGGAGCTTTTCAGCTGTGGTTTCACACGACTATCTCCTACCTCACTTTGTTTGCCTCCCAGACCTTTGCCGTCCCACCTCGCCGCATCCACGTCACCTCTATTCTCAATCGCTGTTGTGCTTCACTAGGTTGCTGCCTTTCCACTCAGTTGCCCCCCTCCCCAAAAGCTACTGACTTACGGTGGTCAGTTTTCCAAACGACATAACAAAAAAGCCACATCCACCTGCTATAATTGCTTTCAGATCTAATAAACCAAAAACAGCTTTTCAATCCAACTATAGGCACCTAAACAGGCCCTTAGTGTTAGCACCACAGAGAATACATGATTTTTTTAAAAAATAATACATTTTTTATTCAAATTGCAAAAATATACCTCGAATAAAAAAATTGCAAAAATATCTATGTCCTGTTATTTTAGTGTGGTTGACGTGTACTGCCTGGAATGAGAATTACCTGATGTCATATCTTGATATTTGCTACGAGCCCGATTGAGGAGATAATTTCCTGATGCTTTCGTGGTGTCTGTGCAATAGTATACTGCATGGTTGGGAAAAGGTGCCTGTACATGGTTCTGGGATGTTCCTTACTGGGCATTTTGAGTTACTGTATCAAATCCGACAAATGAAGCTGGTTATATGATTTGTCATGCATTGCTTACTAGAGAAGCAAAGTTGAGATCAGGGTTTGAAATTTCGTTTTTGGTTCACATCTCGAAGATGGGCGAAATCTCAGAATTTCAGATGAAATCTTGTCAAAATTCAAAAGTAAATTTGAATTATGCAATTTTTGAAACAAAATTTCTGAAATTTCACTCGAAATTGTTGAAATCTCAGCAAAATTCAACCGAGTGAAAAATGGTCAAAACGTTGTTAAAAAATTTTAAAACTTTTTTGGATGGTTCTGACACATCACTAATATTTCTATAAAATTTTTAGATGATTATCAAATCTAAGGAATTTTTAAAAATTCTGATAGTGCTATTTGCGGCTCAATTTAGCCCTTATCAATACCATTTTGGTACTTCATGGTGCTCATTGATGCTTCCTCGAAATGTTCATATGTATATTTGTTGTCAACAAGAAACTATGTTTTTGCAAAGCTGATCTCGCAGATCATTAGAATTAAGAACATCTTTCCCGATCACTGTGTGAAGTCCATTCGAATGGACAATGCCGGTGAATTTACTTCCAAGGCATTTGATGATTATTGCACAGCAACCGAAATTGCAGTTGAGCATTCTGTACCACATGTCCATACACAAAATGGATTAGCCGAAGCATTGATAAAAAGAATTAAATTTATAGCTCGATGCGTTTTGTTGAGTGTAACTTGCGATCTGCACGGCAAAGACGCACTCATCAATTTTAGACTATCAGCCTACAACATCCATTCACCTATGCAACTGGTGTAGGGGGCTGTCCCGAAAATTTCCTATCTTAGAAAATTTGGATGCATGGTATATGTTGAAGGACAATGTGGAGGTCTATCCATGTTTGTAATGAGTAATTGACTGGATTTGAGCTTGGTTTACTTTGGAATTGAGTTTGATTTGAATTGAATTGAATTTTCACTTTGGAGCAATTTGAGATTTGATTGCCTTTTCCGATGCTACCGGTCATGGTAGAGCGGTACTAACGGCCTGGCGGTAGCACTGGATCTTCTAAGCATTAATATTTTAATTAAGGATTTTGTGATGATTATTGCATATCTTTTGGATATTGCTATATGATGGGTTTTCCTTGTCTTTGATGGTTGCAAGACGACGGTGCTAGGTCATGGTAAGGCGGAGGATGACCGGGACTAGGCGTGGTGCGTCAGAGGTCCAGACGGTCGAAGATTGCCGAAAGATGATCGAAGATAGAGTTTGATCAAGCCAAGAAGATAAGAAAAGGCGACAATGCTAGCTAGATGCCGCGTGGATTGATGAGAGCCGCTGGATCGCGGTCTAGTTGATAGGTTAGCGGGTCGAGGTAGTATGCTTTAAAAAACATGCAAGAAACCCCATTATGTGTGTGGATTTTGGATTAGCCCTTGCATGGTTATCTGAGTGGGTTAATCCTAACCCTTTGATGGGTGCTCTAGGGTTGAGGGACTCATCTAAGAGTGGTAGATGGCCCAAGAGTAGTATAAATAGAGGGAGAGGGGTAGCCTGCTCCTCTTGAAGGTTGTAGAGATTTTTGTACTCCTTTGAACTTTGCCCACTTTGTTGTGAGGCTTTGTAAATCTCCCCTTCCTAAAATGCAAATCATTTTCATTCATTCTTAAATTTACATTACACATTTACTTTGTGTCTTAAATTCAGTATTTAAATTCCTACAATTTACTTTTTGGCAATTTGAATTTGCCTCTCCTCCTTCTAAATGTTGCTAATATAGGATGTCTTGAGTGTGCTCATATGGTTTTACATCTCTGTTGCACCATAGGATAGATTTGAGATTAAGTTTTCTATCAAGTTGCAACTCTATCCAAAACTTGTTCTTCGCGAAAAAGTCAATATTTGATTTTTAGAAAACACTAGAAAACTCATTTTTGAGTGATTCTTTCTGGAGAAGGTGCACGACTCCCACATACATCTGTGAAAAAATTGGGGAGTCCACTGGTTGTACCGTTTGGGCACCATGAGGTGAATATCGAGCCCTAAACTTTTTGCTCGAAGCTCCTCACAGTCTGTGTTGTTTGAAATTTTCTTGATTTTTCTATAAGGATTTTTGAGGTGGTCATTGGTGGAGTGCTTCATGGCTCATTTTCTCATAGGAAAAAAATTCCCCAAAATTTCTAGACCACCAGAAATCCACCAACTACTTGCTCCAAGTGAGGAAAATTTCTGAAAAAATCTGCTTTTGCTTTTCAGAAAGTGACTTGTGATTTGGTTTAATCTCCTTTCTAAAAGTAAGGTTTGAAGTGATTCCTTTTTGTTTGAACACTTGACAACTAGGATTGTAACAAAAAATTCCCCACATATTCTATGGTTCTCATCTATGCAAGCTAGGGGTACATATAGTTATCTAGTTGTTCGGGTTTTGGAGGGGTTGGTGAATTTGAGGAGCACCGGTCCCAAGAAAAATCTTTAAAGCAGTTTTATATTACGACCCTTCACGATTTCTTTTGCATGATATTTTCGAGGTCTTAGTTGGAGTATTTTGTGGGGGAAAATTTTGTTTTGTGACTATTCACCCCTTTGTGCATCATCTTGATTCTTCAATTGGTATCGAGCGGTTTTGGTCTTCCATAGATCTTGGTGGTCTCAAGAGCTATGGCGATGGACAAATATTCCACCAAGCCTCCTATTTTTCTATAATTGATTTTCCATTTTGGAAATCTCAAATGGAGTCGTACATCACCGCTTAGGGCTTCGATATGGCAAAAGGTGAAACTCCGTATGAGGTTCTGGCGATGAGCACGTCACGGTAGGCAATATGGTGGACGTTGAGGTAAGAACATCCTCATACAAGGCCTTAGCAGTAGTGAATACGATAGGATCTCTCTGTGATCCGCTCATGAGATTTGGGTGACTCTCGATGCTTACCATGAGGGCACCACTCAAATCAATACCGTGGCGGCGAGATCGGCCTGGCGTGAATACAACAAATTTGAACAACATTGGCGCAGAGTCTTGATGAGTGATTTGGTCATTTCTGAAGATTTTGAGCGATCTCGAGTAGTTGGTTGCACATACCCCGACTCGGATAATGCTCGATATTTCTTGACTACACTCGACCTTCATGTTTGGGAAATGAAAGTGACCACCATCAGGACACTACCAACTTGTTGACCTGACTCTTGACATGCTCTATTCGACTTAAGACTCATGAGATTGATGTTGTCTATTATAAAAGCGAAATCTCGATCGATGGCTTTAGTCACTAATCCTTTCGGATCTTTCCTTGATTTTCTCTTTGGATTCTCTCCACCCTTTGTGAGCTAAGTGATGACCAACTGGACAAACCTCCAGCTTGCGAGCCGGTGCGAGAGAAGAAGCACCACAACTTCTCGAAGAACAAGAAGTTCTTCCACCGTGTCCTTGCCACTCTCGATGACATCAGCCTCTCTGACACGGAGACATGGAGTGATGAAGGCAAGGACGATCCACAAGAGAAGAAAGGCATTTACGAGTTTTTTCAGTATGTGCTTTATGGTGACGCATGCATGACATCAATGACTCAAGGAGCTCTCTGTTGACTCGGATGAGGTACCCTCCTACGACCAACTCAATGAAGCTTTTTGCACATTAGAAAAATTTCATGCTAGAGCTAGAGCTAGGTTTACGAAGCTTGAGAAGAAAGTAGGTACCTTGACTCGGGAGTTAGCTTCTCTTAGATCTTCTCCTTCCCAAGTCATGATGGTTGTTTTTTGTGTGATGCCTTGCTTGTGGAGTTAGAGAACCTAAGGACAATGCATGATAGTGTGCTTATTGAGCTTAAGAGTCTTAGGTTGAAGAATGCTAGTACATGTTCATTGATGCTATATCTTTAGATACTAGTTTTCTTGATGCTCACTCTACTTCATCTTGTGCTAATTGCTCTAAACTGCTTGCTGAAATTGATGCCATGAGCACTCACCTTAGGAAGCTTTTTGCTAGAAATGATAAATTTGAATTGCATGCTTCTAAGGACCCAGTCAGCTCATGTGAGGGCTATAAGGAACTAAAACTTGACAATGAATCCCTAAATGTCAAGTGTGCTAAACTTGCTAAGGACTTACTGGATAAGTCACAAAAAAGTTGTTTGCAATGTTCTGCGATTGAGGGGGACTTGGATTAAATCCAAATCGAACATAGGAAGAAACTAGAAGATCAAGCCCATAGGATTAGAGATACTCTTTACATTTCTTGTGTGGCCCTCAAAATTGAGGCAGCTGTGCTGAGAGAGAAAAATGCATGTACTAGTAGATCTTCTCCTTTTGGTTCTTCTTCTTCCTCTCATCCCCGTTCTTCATGTGCCTCTCTCTTTCAAGAGTGTGAGTATCTCATGAGCACTCTCGGGAAGTTCGTAGGAGGCAAGAAGAAGTTCAATCTCATTCTAGACCAATCCAAGATTAGCAGATTTAATCAGAGTCTAGGATTTGACTACTTGGAGCATGGTAGGACTCATCCTCCTACAATTGTGTGTGGCTCCAAGAGGGTGAGATCATGGTAGCTCCCCGGGTGAGTACCACTATGTTTTGGTTTGCTGGAGGTGTCCATGGGACTTTTGACCAGAAGGTTGATATTCCTGCTACTTCTGTCTCTAACAAGATGAAGTACTCATATACCTTCTGTTAGAAATATGGTCACCTAGTAGATTTCTACTTTAGGCGCGCCAAGATCACGAGGCGTGAGCATGTTATTGCTCTTAGGGGTATTCAGGGTCATCCTTAGACTCAGGGTACTTCTAAGGCATGCACTGCTGCTAGACAGGTTAGAGAGTTGCCTATTTTTGGACGGCATCCAGGACTTAGTTTTCATGTTGTTCAGTCGAGTTTTAGTCCTAGAGCTGCTCGAGGCCAGTCTTTCCGCCGTCCTCTTGATATTCTTCATTTTTTCCATCGAGGTCGATATCAGCGGCGTGAGGTGTTTTCTGGCACGAGATTCAGGCAGTCTCGCTGGGATGGTCTGGCCTTTGCACCATGGTAGACCAACCCAGTTTCAGCTCCTAGATCTTCTGCTACCTTTGGTCTTATGAGAGTCGAGCGTCAAAGAGACACTAGAGTCTAGTCTTCTCCCTTCGTGACTGGTACTTTGAGATGTGTGATTCAGTATTAGCTTCCCAGGTCTTCACTTTATCCCAGTATTGAGTCTTCTCTCTCTCTCTTTTAGCTTGATCAGTCTCGTCGGATATGGAAGGGAAATGTTTGGATTGTTGACCCCGGTTGTTCTCGCCATATATTTGCAGACTCTCGTTGGTTCTCTTCCTAGTCCGAACTCCGGTGATGAGTTGATCACTTTTGGGGATGTTTTTTCAGGTAGAGTCATTGCTAAAGGTACCATTTGCATTAATGAGAATTTTATTCTTAAGGACATTGCTTTAGTGAGTAAGCTACAATATAACTTGCTTTGTTTCTCGACTTATCGATGACTCTTTCAAGGTAAGCTTCAAGAGTAATACTGTAGAATCCTTGATTCATCGGAGAGTTAGTTCTTGAGATTTCTAGATTTGGGAGAGTCTTTTGTGCTGATTTTTCTGTTTCTTGGGAGACTCTCTCCATTGTTTGATTGCTTCTAAGTTCAATGATCTCTCCTTCTGGCATAGGAGACTTGGTCACATTGGCTTTGATCATTTGACGAGTTAGCGACCATGACCTCATTAAGTGGTCTATCCAAACTCAAGATAGTCAAAAACTTAGTTTGCTTTTCACTTCACCAATATGGTAAGATGGTTACTACTTCTTATCCTCCGGCCACTATAGTGATGGTGATGCACGGGATAGTTTTTACATATGGACCTTGTTGGTCGGCTAGAGTCTGATCGATGGGAGGAAGTGGTATGTTCTTGTCATTGTTGATGATTTTTCGAGGTATTCTTGGGTATTTTTATGGCCTCGAAGGATGAGACTTTTTTCTCACTTCAAGGGTTTGGTCAGTAGGTTGTCTCTTGAGCTCCCAGGTGCATTACAAGCTATACTCAATGTTAATGGCACAGAGTTCAAGAATTCCTATTTTGAAAGTTTTTGTGTGGAGTCTAGTTTGGAGCATTAGTTCTCTTCTCCCTACACTGCTCAACAAAATGGCGTAGTGAAAAGGAAGAACAAAACCCTAGTTGAGATAGCGAGAATGATGCTGAGGCGGTATAGTACTCCTAGGAAGTTTTGAAGTGAGACTATAGCCCTAGAGGTGCCTCCTCATACCTCCTTCATCTTGAGTCGCCCTAGAGTTCCTTTTTGGTTCTTGATGCCAAAGGAGGAAGTATGAAATATGAAGATTAGGAGTTTCATCGAGGATTAGCTTTAGTCTCTTGTCTATATATATTCTAAGCTCTGAGAACCTCGTTATTTTTTGGTGTTTGGTCGTGGTTGAAAACTAATGTTTTATGTTTCTTTTGGATGATTGTGGTTATCTGGATGTTTAATTATGATATTTCTCTTTTCATGCTTATCCATGCTTATGATTATATTTTCATGCTTATTGTCTTACTTTCATGATTGATATATCTCATTGCATACATATATTGTTATCCTCGGATCTAATATTTAAAGGAAACTCATTAAAATTCTCATATATCACAAAGTGCTAATAACAAATATCATTTTTATGCACATCTTTAGGAGGAGTTTTAATTAAATATTATTATTTTAATGATATTTTTGTCAAAATCTATTCTTTACCCAAAAGACAAAATATTGTTAAAACAAAGTTTTTGAGTATACAACTCGATTTCATAGTTGCATACTCAAAATTGAAACTAAATTTAATTCTTAGATAAGGATTGTCATCAATTACAAAAAAGGGGAGATTGAAAGCATCTAGGCTCTTAATTTGTTTTGGTTTTGATAATTAATGACAATTGCGCTTAACGGATTAACATTTTCAATTTGAGTATTTTGAGAATAGGTTGGTCCTAAATTCGGCGATAATAAAAACATGAAAATGATGAAAAGAAGGTCAACACGTCAAGTCAAGAAGGCTAAGGTATAAGCTTAAGATCTCTTTTTATAGCTTTTGCCGATCTCGGAGTTTGGAGAAAAAGATCAGATTACTAGAATTAGTGCCATACTATTAAAAGGGGTCATTGCCGCTTGTTCAATGTTGAAAAATGTTTAGAGGCTCAAACGTATTCATACTTGAGTTTTCCTTGGCATTACATGAAATTAAGAATAAAAATGTAGCCAAATGCACTTTTGGGTGCTTGACGGTATGTTGGACCCCTAGGTCATACCACGATCCCTACTCTTAGTAGAGTCATCACTCCTACATAACAGGGTTCATTTGTGGCATGCTTTCCTTTTCCTTTGGAGGATACTCTCCTTTTTGTTATATCTCTTCTCGGGACTGATTGGTGCTTCCTCTTCCCTGTCTGAGTTTCTCTGACTGTCTTGTCTGCCCATTTGGAGATAGTTTTAGCCCTAGTGTCCTTTCTTAATGCAACAGGGGGAACCGAATCTATGAAAAGCTATGATGGAAGAGGGGTGTCACTCTCCATATCCTCCTCATCAAGTAATGGGTCACCGTTGGACCTTCCTTTGTCCATCCACTGTCGGATCTAGTTTGCATTGTCGCATAGTGTTAGCTTCATAAGCTGTTGGAATGGATCATCTTCATTTGAATTCCTTTGATTTTACATCCTAAATTTGAAGTCGAAGGTTTTAGTTGATGTACACAAGTTTAAGTAGCTTCTTGTATGATAGGCGGTTATGGATTTTTGTGTATATAAATGCAAATGTATTCTAGTTGTGCTCACAACCGCTAGAAGATGTGCATTGTGACACAAGACATACAACAAACCACTGAAAGGTGGGTGTTTCTAATTCGAACACATCCCACTAATGTGCTGCAAATTAAGGAATAAAATACTTAGTGCTAAGGGTAGGCAGTCAGTAAGTTTAAGGCCGCAGCTGTATGATGTGAAACAAAGCACATCATTACAAATATGTAACATATGCGCAACTGCAATGTACTGTGAAGAATATATTACTGGCATTCATTTAAGTGTTGTGCATTAAGTCATCCATTCATCAGTCCACCACGTCTGTATACTTCTCCTTTGTTGCTGGAGACTCTAGAATAAACTATCGTATTCCTGTCATACTATAGTATACCGTAGGATCGTCTCGCTTAATATAAGCACCTTGTCCTGATCGGTGAATCGCAGAAGGCGTACAATGGTTCCTCCGACTTCACAACAAATCGAAGATTATCCCATCAGTCCAAGTTTGAGAGGTAGTCATACACGTACCTCCCCTCAGTGTTATCAACAAAGTGAGAATTTACAAATTCTTCGGTAGCCATCCATTGCATGAACTTGTCCTTGCAATCAAAGAAAGCTGTCTAGAGCATATAGTTAGTGCCAAAAGCGAGTTGCATTCCACTTGACCAACTTCGCGTTCAATATATTTCTTCATCATAGTATGTATCTTGGAATGGTTGTAAATCCATCGAGATTTTTCTTGCATTCTCAATGACCACGGTATGATCTAAGAAGTCTCCAATCTCCTTCAGTATTAAATTAATGGTGTGGGCCACACAAGGCTGCCACACTATGTTGTAGTGCTGCCGTGTGATGAGCTTGCACGCATTCTTGTAGTTCACACCATTATCCGTGACAATCTGTACCATGTCTGTTGGACCTACCTCGCTAACCATTGAATATATTTCCTGCATGACCAAACAAAGCCAAGTATGACAATTACGTTATGTGTCCGTTAATTCAACTTTAGAAGAGTACAAGCAAAACCAATTACCTTGCGCAGGTATGAGGCATCCTGAGAGATGGGTGGCATTAACGGTTTGTAGAAGAACATGGTGTAGATTCTGATGAAATCATGAAGTTTATTATACTCATGCGTATCGGCCCTATCCAAGAATCATACATGACAATTACTCCATCACGTGGGCCATTGTTGCGTAAACTTTGTGAAACTCTCATAATGTCTACTTCATTGGCATCTAAATATTTTCTATCTATATCTTGGCTACTCAAGGGCGAGGACACTCTAGCCTACAAATGAAATATAAATGTTAGCTATGAATCAACATCACCTTGAATGAATATTTTAAATCTCACTTCACAGTATTTTTGTATTTCCTTATGGCACTAACAAAGTCACAGACTATCGCTTTCCACCTTGCGATACCAGTGAGTGAAAGAATTTGGCCACACGCAGAGCCAACTACACTCGCCCCACCCTTCCTTCTATGTTCACGGATGGGTGTCAATCCTTAGTTGCAGGGGGCATGGGCTGTACCAATGTTGTAATCCCCCATCGGTGACAGTTTTTCTCAACTGCGGCGAGCTCTGAAACATCTTAGACAACAGGCCACGCAATCTCCTCCGGCTCCCTAGAGGAGCCATTGCCACTACTAGTGCTCGTACCTCCAACACGCCTAGCTTCTAAATTACTTGCCTCGCCTGGAGGCTGACCATGGCATGATAGAGTTGGTCCTCCTCATCAGCATCACTCGTATACTCTGAGTATACACTTCGTCTCGGTGGGGAATCTCTAACTGCTGCTTCTTTCCTCAGCATCTCATCTCTCCTTTCCATCTTCTTATCCTTCGTCCCTATCTAGGTTCTGTTGAAAGTTCTCATGAACATCATGAAACTTTACTACGATGGAGCGACACATGCATCGATCCTACCATGTCTTTGCTTGAATCGTAGCGCATCGCCTCCTTTCTTCTCTTTGAGGCAATGCTTACATTGAAATCAAGCACCCACCTTCTCGCCGTGCTCCCACACCACATCGATATCTTTTATACTGTTAAAAGAACACAATAAAAGTAAGCATACATACTTCAAAAGTTGTTGTTACTAAAACATGAAGGTGTAAATATTGCTAGCAAATATTGCTCTTCTATGGACATGTTGATGGCATATCATGTACAGTGTATCAATAAAACATGCATAAATTTCATCTTGAAGTCAACAAATTTGTACTACAAATGTAGTATATATGCCTAGAAATGTGTGCTCATGTACTCACTTTGATCTCAGATGATTGTTGGTAAAAAAATGTGTAGCATACATTTATTTTCTGATGATATGATAATCTTGTCTTTTACTGACTTGCTAGTATATGAATAGACACAGCTAGCGAGCTAGTGGTTGATCTGCATATTCCTCATTTTAAGGGCATCTTGCATCAGGCAACAAATCTTTGAACAGATTATATACTAGTATAGTACCGGAGTGAGTATCAGTGATTGAAAATATATGCAGACTTCAATATATACATCAATATATGCACAAATTAGTAACAATGCGGTTTGCAACAAAACCGGACGAAATTGACGATATTCGACTTAAACCGAGGAACTCTCACCTTAAACTACAATTTTCGTGTGCTCCTTCGATTTTCGAGGCTACTACGAGAAACCAAGAAAACCACTCAGTTTTCTAGCAAAACGGAGAAAACCACTTGTTCTCTAGCGGTTCGACTGTGGTCGGTGGCCGGACTTAAGCGGCGGCGATGCAGAAGTGTTGGGCGTTGAGTGGGGAAAGTGTGTGCTCAATTATTGCGTCTAGAGAGCCAACGTTCAGTGTCAGCATTTGAAGCAAATTCGGATGGCCGGGGTGGGCCTCCACGTTTTTCTTTTTTTAATTTTCTATTTTCAACATTTCAAATAGCTTTAAGCGTCTCCGAACATTATTTTTTCGAAACATTTCGCACCATAGGTAACATATAGAATTAATATCAATTTTAGAATTTTTTGAATAAATTTTATCAAAGTTTTAAAATTTATGAATTTGAATTTGAACTCATGTGGTTAACTGCTTGGTTTCAATAGCGAGCAGTCCGGTACATACGGTTTCACAGCAACCTAACGGTTTCTTTGCGGTTTTATAATCCACTGGTTTAGCGAAAATTTGATGATTTGCCGAAGTTGAGTTGCCTTTGATAATTTATCTAAAGTTGATGAATCTTTGTTTATTTGCTCTAAAGTTCATATGTGACTTGAGGATTTGCCCTATGAGGGGTTTCTACAAATTAGACTAAACTTACCCTTAAAATTAATATGGAATGACTCTTTTGCCCTTGTTAGTAAAATAACTACTCTAGTGATATAGTGCTATGTTCAATTAGATTAGATAAAGGTATTAGTTAGTAAAACAACTACACTAAAATTACTTCTCAGAAAAACTGTAACCGTCCTAAACAGGGCCTCATGAATCTGTGCAGCTCCTGCGTTACGTTGGCATTGTGGGGTTTGGAAAAAATTCTGCGATGCTCACACCTCGGCACTGCGTCGAACACCTGTGCTTTGCTAGAATGCTTTGTGTTGTGGAGGAGGATAGAATTGATGTGTATTCGTATTGTGTAAAAAAATTGAGGAGAGAGAAGAAGCATTGATTTGCTGAAGCTGCTGTTATGATTCAACCAAGCACATAGATTTATTGAGATGAGTTCTTGTTACATTTTCTATTCTTGAGTAACAATCCAGTTGGTGTCGGTGTTTAAGTAAAACCGGCGAGTAAATTATAAGTGGTAGGGGTGGCGTCCCTCTCCTCGAGTGGTTGGACCAAGAAAAATCCCGGATGTATCTTGGTTGGGCGGAATATCCCTACTTCGATTGGCGGCGGTTTATGTTTCTTCGTGCAACAAAGGTCACCGGAGATTACTGAGCGGAGGTTGAGGACAGACCCTCGGCACTTTCGTTCGAATTAGGAGGTGGGAATGCTTGATGTGTCTTTAAACTAGAGATTGATCGTATGTGAGTCTGCGCTTCGTGCGGGCAGGAGTCTTCTGGCCGGCCTGCCTCCCTTTATATAAGCGGAGGGGCAGTTACAGGGATTTTGGAAGCGAGGTAATCTGCCGTGCAGGTGCTCGGGTCTTTGGTCTTTGACGATTAGCGATTTCTCACCACCGCGGGTTGGTAGTCCCATGAC
The DNA here is from genome assembly GCA_036346375.1 of Guadua angustifolia. NCBI lineage: Eukaryota > Viridiplantae > Streptophyta > Magnoliopsida > Poales > Poaceae > Guadua > Guadua angustifolia. Next base: position 15,410 of record JAYEVE010001401.1, on the reverse strand, counting down.
AGAGCGCCTCTTTGGGAAGGTGCTTTTGCCCTATGTGCGCTGTCGGATGTTGGCGGTATGAGGGGACAGGTGCTTTTCTTGCCGCCCTCGGTTGCCTCGGGAAGAACCACCTGTTCGATATGTTGGTTGTGTCCATAAGATAGGCGGCCGTGTGGCGTAGACCGTCGATCTTGCAGAGTTTGCGAGCTAGAGCTTCTTTGGGGCCCTAGCCATGACCGGCCCGAACTGCGGGCGTCGGTCCGGAGTCTAAGCGGCCCTGCGAGAACACTGGCATGGGCCTGTGTTCGCTATCTGAAGCCGGGCGGCATCATATCTGGGTCTCGATCGTGGTCCGGGGTGCTGACCCGAGGTTAGGTTGGAGGAACAGAGGCGAGAACCCTTGCTGGCAGTGGGGCTCTCTTTGGCGCTACTGTGTCGGTGTTCATCCGGACTTCCAACCCGGATTAGGGAGGTAATGTCTTAAAATAGATGTATACTTTCTTTGTGGGTACCCTGGTATGAGTATTCGTCAGATAGCCGGGGGCCGTCTTGAAAGCAGGTGTTAAGGATGGACCTTTTCGTGTTAATTTGGGCCGTCTGCTTGGTTGGTCGGTTTTGTATCGGTGTGGCAGACACACCCGATGGGTGTAACCCCGAGCTCCCCGAGTAGTTCTGCTGGTCGTGGTAATCGCAACGAGAATCAAGCCCGAGCAAGGTGGGCGATTTTGATCGAACTGGCGTTCAGTGGTCTTGGCGACCGATGGAGTGTAGCCGAGAGCCCCGGCGGTCGGCGGTCTGAGAGGGGGTTACGGGTCAGACGAGTCCGGCCGACTTGATCGAAGGGCCTGACGCGATGCTTCTCCGTTGGTATTGATACTTGGGCGCCTTGTGCGGGTTCCACGTTCTGGCTCGTTTTACGCCATAGCTAAGCGCCGCCGGTGGTCGGCAGGAGGTCCCGGATGCCTTCGCGCGAGAGGTTTCGGTTCGGTCTTTCGCGTTTTACGTCGTAGCTAGACCCGTTAGTTGAGCTGGTTTAAGCGCCTGACTAGGCAAGTTAGTCGGGCTGATTTAGCGCGCCTAGGCAAGGGGTATCCATCCGAGTCCTCGTCGGGCAAGGCGTACTTTACGGGAGGAGGAGGCATTGCCGGTCCCGCGTGTCGCCTGTCGCGGTGTGGGACTGGAGGGGTGGCGAGCGTGTGTTTGCCATCGTCGGCCAAACACCGTGCTTTCGTGGGCTGCGAGCGGGTTATCCGAGTGGGCCACAGAGATCGAGGCGATCTCCGTGCGACAATCCTGCATCGGGTGTCCGACTACCGGCGAAGCGACCTATAAAAACCTTTCTTTACTCAATCCGTCACAGGACCGAGCCGTTCGTAACTTCGAAGCGCCTGACTAGCTTTCTGCCCTTCGAGGCTCTCGGGGAGAGTTTGAAGTATGGTCTCGGATCTGAGCTAAAGCGATTAGGTTGTCCAACCCAACTAATGACTGACCGAGGGTTCGCCTTGAACTTGCCCTCGCTTCGTTTACTCTTTGGGGTCATTGGGAATCCATTTGGTGGATCTTTGTCTTTGGGACCAGCGGTCGAGTCTTAATCGTGAGGCATTCAAGCCTTCTCGCTACCTCGAGGCTGCTAGGGCACAGTGGGCTTTTCTCCTTGCCGGGCGGTTTGAGCCGACCGAGGCGGAGATCAAGAGATCATGGGACGTTTAGCGGGAGAGATACTCAAACATCTCTGCAAGCATTTAGTGCGCGCGGGAATTAAATCACAGTGGAATGATTGAGGCGTCGTCTTACCGCGTCTGACGTGGCGTTTAAGATGGGCGCGCGATGCTTCGGCCGGGAGCGATCGCTTGTTCGGCGAACATCGATCGATGCTTGTCTTCTGCCGCACATGCTCCGGCTGGATACTCGCAAGCTTCGGGGCGGCAAGCGCTAGGGAGAACGAATTGTCGGTCGGATAACTGACCCAAAAGGTGTGCGAACTTGCGGCCCTTGAGCGGTGCGTGGGGACCGAGCTCTCCTCCGTGTCTTTGGAGATGGCGCCTCGGGCGAGAGGTTGAGTTAATGGGCCCTTTGCCACCTCGGTGCCCTGTGGCGTCGAGCCTTCCTTCGCAGATTGCCTCACATCGGGGCCGAATCGAAGAGTTGCGGCTGCGTCTCCACTGTTGAGCGGCGTCCTTCGTCTAGCCCGTCGCGTCGCATTTTAATGCTAAGTGGGGGCGTGGAGCGGCGTGTCCGTCGTGCGGGGCGTGAAGTAAATCGTCGTGTCGCAGCCGTGGGTGACTCCCTCTTGGCGCTCCGCTCCCGTCCCTATAAATAGGCGGGCGAGTGACCATTCGATCTTTTCCTTCTTCTTCTTGCTCTCCCTTGTTACAGAACGAAAAAAGTAGAAGGGAGTCGAGAAGCCATGCTGGCGATGGCGGCGGGGACGACGATCGTGAGGGGCCGCAAGGGAGGCGGCCCGGACCCTCTGGTCGGACCCCAAGAGGTCCCTGCCGTCGCTCGATTGTCCTGCGTCCGAGAAGGGAGGGCTCGTATGTGCCCTCGTCGATCTTCGCATCGGAACCCCCTTAGGAGTAAATTTCTTTGCTTCGATTGGTGATGGCCTCGGCTTTTTCTGCCAGCGGTGTTTGAAGCTGCTTGGTTGTTTTTCAGCAGGCCCACCGGCTTCGGGTTCGATGAGCCTTTGCTACGCATGCGCCGATCGTCTCGGCAGGAGTGGTGAGCCGCTGCCTCTCGGGGCCAGAGCGGGCGGCTAGCATGATGGCAGCGGTGGCTAGTACTGGGCGCTTCATATCGACTCGAGTTTAAACGGTCGCCGCTCGAGGCGGAAGTGCTTGCTCGGCAAGCCTGAGCCGGCCGCAGAGGTGGAACTGGCGAGAGTCTTGAGGAAGTGGCGCAGGCAGGCTCTCAGTTGTCGCCTTGGAGAGGAGCTTCGCGCATGACGCGAGGCGTCATCGCGTGGCGTGGTCGAGGCCGTCATGGAGGACCTTGGCTCAATGTCTGACGGACCGCTGGCCTCGCGCAGGTCCTTCTTTCCTGCTCGCCCATGCTTGAGTATGGGCGAGCTCTGGAGTCTCTGAGGGTGAGGTTGGATGAGCCTCTGGAGCCTACCCGTTGAGTGCGCCTTCCGCCTCACCCGGGCGGCGATGCCTTTTGACACGCGCCAAGCTCTGTCTGCGCTCTCGCTCGCGGCGGGCCGCCTCAGTTCTTCTTGGCCGAATACGTCTTGGCTTCGGTTGCAGATCGAGCCAGCGATGCCTCCTTTGACCCGATCCGCGGTATCTTTGGGATCGAAGGGGCCGCAAAGCCGGTATGAACCGTCGTCTTGGCCGGTGTGAAGAGGAGTGGTTGGATTTGGCATCATGATCGAAGTGGCAACAGCTCGGCGAGAGACACCGTCGAAGCGATGTTCGAGCTTGGTACCCAGTGCACTCATTTCCACGTTGTTGCCGTGTCTCCTTTTTTGTATATGAACATGGTATGCTTCACCTTTTGGACTCTGCCCCATATCGCGCGTTTTCCTTTACGTGACTAGTGCTTTTTGGTGGCCGTAGTCCTTAGGAACCGCTAGGTTACATAGGTGCGGTGGGCGCTTGAGCACTTTGAAAACGTGAAAAAGCGGCGATCGGTTGACCGTAGGGCGTGTATTAATCCGACTAAGGATTATCATAAAGTAACCCTCTTTTTTCTTGCGTTCGCCATCTGCTGTGTGTGCTGGGCGTGGGCGAGTGGCGCTTTCGGTGAAGTGAGTTTCATTTGAAGTTGCGATGGCGGTTGGCGTGCTGGGTTAGTCATGCTGGTGGGCGGAGACCCCAGCGGCGCGCATGTCGATCGGGGTGCGGCAAGCTGCGCTCGCTTTGAGGGTTTGCTTTAGGCACAAAGATAGGAAAAGTCTTTAGGGATAAAATCTCCTTAGTTTTTCGATGTTCCATGCGTTGGATACAATGTTGCCGTCGGCGTCTTTGGCCAAAGGTGCGGTCGGAGGACCTCTGCGATGGTGAAGGGTCCTTCCACGGAGGGGCGACTTGTACTGCCGCCGTTAAACCGAACTGTCGTGAGGACCATATCGCCCGTACGTGAAGGACCGTCCCGCGAACCTAACGATCATGGTAGCGCCCTTGTGTCTGTTGAGTACTTTTGGTCAATCGCATCTGAGCCGGATTCGCACCTCGTCGGCGGTCGATGGCGCCTCTGTTGTCGTCGAGCCAGCGCCTCGTCGAAGGCTTGCAGCCTCGGGGCACCGTACTCCAGGTCGGTCGGTAAAAGGGCTTCGGCCCGGCCGAACACTAGGAAGAAGGGCGTAAACCCGGTCGACCTGTTCGGAGTGGTCCGTAAGCTCCAAAGGGCGGAGGGCAATTCGGCGCGCCCATATACTGCTGAATTTCTTTAGTCGTTGAAGATTCGCGGTTTGAGCCCTTGGAGGATCATGGTTAGCGCTCGATTCGACACGCCGTTAGTCCGGATGGGCTCTGTTGCCCGCTCGGTCAGCGGATATTGAAATCGTCGCGAACTCGAGGAACTCCTTCCCGTGAACTCGCGTCCATTATCGATGATGATGGAGTTTGGTACTCCAATCGATAGAGATGCGATGTCGCGAAGAAGGTGGCGCTTTGCATCGAGGTGATGGTGGCGGCGGCTTTGCTTCTATCCACTTGGTGAACTTGTCCACGCGCGACAAGTAGGTGAGTCAAGCCGGCGCCTTCTTGAAGGGCCCGACTAGGTCGAGTCCCCAAGCGGCGACGGCGGTGATGGGGATCGTCTGCGGGGCTTGCGCGGGGAGATGTCTGCCGGCGAAGAATTGGCACCCTCGCGGAGTAACGACGATTTGTTCAGCATCGGCCATCGCGGTTTGCAAGAAACCTTGGCGGAAGGCCTTGCCCTCGAGGATCGCGGCGTGATGTCCATGGTCCGCAGAGATTCGTCTGCGGAATTTGCTTCCGCTGATCGCCATAATGCACTTCTAGAGGACCCCAGGGACTCTTCTTAGAGGTCCTCGCCGACTAGGACGAAGGATTTTGCCGTGAAGCGGCGCCGAGCCTCAATGGTGTCGTGAGGGAGTGACCCATCGATCGGTCGATCGATGTAAACTTCCTCAATGGTCGGTCATCGATCTGTTGTGTCCGACCACGAGGGCTCTGGACGAATGCTCGTGAGTCGGGCGGGCACACCGATGGGTCGTCGGTACTCATAAAGGGAGTCGATCGGACGGAGGGCTTGTAGAGGTCGGAGCGAAGATCCCCGGTGGGATCGGTCCCCGGAGGCAGATTAGCAGTGGTCGGCCTCCCGTTGTGGCGCCGTAGCTATGGTGGAGTTCAAAGCCTTGAATTTTTCCTCCGGCTTGCGTACCTCCGATAGTAAAGCTGCTATCTGAGGCGTGCATAAGCTCGAAGCCTTCATGACAGTCGACAACCAGCTTGGAGTCACCGTGTATCGTAGTCGAGTCGACGCCGAGGTCGACGCGATCCGGAGATCGTTGTGACGAGAGCCGTGACTTCGGCGGCGTTGTTGGTGGCATCGAAATGTAGTCGAGCGCATCTTGGAGTTTATTCGGCGAAGCGAGCGACTCGGCGCTGCTCCGTTCTTGGTATAGGACCCGTCAGTACATTGTCGATGATTCGGGTCTTGGCACGTGGCCGGCGCTGGGCCGGTCACTTGGCGGCGAAGTCGGCAAAACTGCGACTTGATCGCCGTCGAGAACATATGATATGTCATGGCCGTTGAGCTCAAGAGCCCACTTGGCTATCCTTTCGAGCGTTGCGATTGCGGATGATTTCGCCAAGCGGCATGGAGGTCACCACAAGGACCGAGTCTGCGGTCGAAATAGTGGATAACTTCCTCTTCGCGATAGGACGCGTGAAACAACTGCATGTGGATCAGGAGTCTTGGACTCGGAGAGTACTGGCCGATGAAGTACACGGCCGTGCGTCTTGAGCATCGGCCTTCTTCAACTTCGCTCATTAACAAGCGCCGCTGGCGACGACTGGGTCGTGGCGGCGATGTAGAAGGAAGAGCGATTCTTCGATCTTGGGCGACGGCAAGACTGGGCGTCGAGAATGCCTTGATCGGTGAGGGCTTCTTATACTTCTGCGTCGGTGAAGTGATCTGGACCTCTTAGCGGTTTATAGAGCGGCATTACTTTTCGTCGGCGAGAGACAAGCGACTCAATCTTCGCTAGGCATCATGCCGACTTTTGGACTCCTTCGGAGTTCTTGATCGGGCCCATCTTCATGATCGCAGAGATCTTTTCCCGGTTAGGCCGATGTCGCGCTTCGGAGGCGATGAAACCGGCGATTTTCCTTTGGGGACCCCAGCGCACTTCTCGGGTTGAGCTTGATCACGGAGCCGGTGGAGGTTCGCAAAAGTCTCTTCTAAGTCGGCGAGATCGTCAACCTTCTTAGTCTTGACGACGATGTAGATCCACGTCACGGCTTCGAGTTCACGTCCGTCTGGTCTTCAAAACACATTTGCATGCATCGCCGGTATGTAGCACCGCATTTTTTAACCGAGCGACATCGTTCACGTAACAAAGCGAGCGAGCGGAGTGATGAATGAAGTCGCGAGCTGATCGGACTCCTTCATCACTATCTGGTGGTATCTGAGTAGGCGTCCAAGAAGGGCGAGGATTCGCACCTGCGGTGGAATCGACAACTTGGTCATCTGCGGGCAATGGAAAAGGGTCCTTAGGACATGCCTTGTTGAGGCTCGTGTAATCAACACATTCTCCATTGCCGGACTTCTTCTTTATAAGCATAGGGTTGGCCAGCCATTTGGGGTGGCGGACCTATTTATGAACCTCTGCGCTACCAAAAGCTTAGCGATTTGCTCTCAATGATCTTGCGCTTCTCTTGAAGCCGAAGCGCATAATGCGCCGAACCCGCCTCGAGCCGGCCGAATGTTCAAGGAGTGCTCGGCGTGACTTCCCACGGATGCCGGCATGTCGAGAGGTTTCCATGCAAAGACATCCCGATTGGAGCCGGAGGAAGTCGACGAGCCGCTTCCTATTTGGCGAGGCGTGGCTCAATGCGCCGGTCTTAGTCGGATCTTGGGATCGACCGCAAGCCTCCTTCGTGTCCTCGGCGGACTTGAAGGATCCGGTCCCGACTTGCTGGAGTCGAGGCGGACTCGAGTTTCCCTCGGGGCTTCTCGAGCTCGGCGGGCCTTTGGGTTTTTTTTTTTTTTTAAAAAAAAAAAAACCCCCCCTTTTTTTTTTAAAAATTTTTAAAAAATTGGGGTTTTTTTTTTAATTTTTTAAAAGGAAAAAAAAAACCCCCCCCAAAAAAAAAATTTTAAAATTTTTAAAAAAATTTTTTGTTTTTTTGGGGGTTTTTTTGGTTTAAAAAAAAAAAATTTTTTAAACCCCTTTTTTTTTTTTTCCCCTTAGGGGTTTAAAAAAATTTTTTTTCTTTTTTTCCTTTAACTTTGGGGAACTTTTGGTTTTTTTTTTGGGGGGGGTTTTTTGGGGAAAAAACCCCCCCAAAAAATTTTTTAAAAAGGGTTTTTTTTTTTTTGGGTTTGATATTTTTTTTGGGGGGGGGTTTTTGGGGGGGGTTTTGGGTTTTGGGAAAAACCCCTTTTTTTTGGGTTTTCCCGGGGGGTTTTTTCCCCCAAAAGGGGGTTTAAAAACCGGGCGGGGGCCCAAAATTAAAAAACCCCCTTTTTTTAATTTTTTTTTTAAAAAAAGGGGGCTTTCCCTTTTTTTTCCCAAAAACGATCGCCGACGCTAACTTCATAGAATCGCTTTGCTTTCATGCTAGGAAGCGACCGAAAAGATCTTGCCACGTTGATGACTCCACGGCCCCAAGATCTTCAAATTTTGAGGTAGGGTGAAGTTGGGGACCGCCATGAACTTGGCGTGAGCATGGCCTTCCCATGATAAGCGTGATAGGAGCCAGAAACCCCACGACACTCAAAGGTGAGGGTCTCGATCGCGAAAGTTGCCTCGGTTCCCGAAGTTACGGGCAGATCGACCTGCCTAAGCGGATGGGCTGCAGACCGGATGGATGCGTGAAAGGTGCCTTGTTTTGCCGGGAGACGCGAGCGCGATTCCATGGCGTCGAAGGTCTCAACATATAGGATGTTGAAATTGCGCCATCATATGAGCACCTTGAGAGGCGCTCGACCCTAATCGGGGCTACGATCAGGGATATCTCCTCGGTGCGGGGCGGATCGGGGTGGTCGGTCTCGATCAAAGGTGATCGGCGACTCCGACCACCGAAGTTATTTGGAGCACGGCGGGGCGCCATGTGAACCTCTCTAAGGCGAGCCTCATGCCATTTGTCGGCGAGGCTCGTTGACCCGCCAAAGATCTAGGCAACCATCGAGCTCAGGGAACTTCGTTGGCGCTTCTTGAGACTCGGCGTCCGGTGTTGGGTCGAGCTTTCTTCTTTCTGGTGTAGGTCCCACAGAGATGAAGCGCTTGAGGTTTCAGACTCCATACTTGTGCTTGCACGGGTACCGTGATGCATAACCAGGCTATCCATCAACTTTTCGGCTGGTTTGGTCCCGACAGTGTCTCCTTGCGGGCTGGCGCTCGGCCGACAACAAGAACTATTTGCTCCTCGCTACCAGAATATCCCAAAATTTATTTTTAAGTATATCTATGGCACTTTTGAATTATTTGAAATTTTCTCGAATCTTTGAAATTTATTAAAATTAAGCCGAGCTGAATTTATTATAAAATAATGATCATGCATTTCCAAGGCGCTTTTTAAATTTGAATTTAGTTTAAATTAATAACATTTGAAAAATATGGATGTTTCTTTCAAATACCGCCAAAAACTAGATTAAAAATTAAGTTTGTCGATTATTTTAAAAAGCGCACTAAGTTTCTCGATCCACTAAAAGATTTTCTGAGAGAATACGTATGTCGAAAATCACGAAACCAACCCGTTAAATTCCAAATATTCTTTAGTATTTTATAGAATTTTCCAAGATTTTTGGAACTATTCTATTATTTAAGTCCCCAATCGCTCTCCTTTCTAACACTATTTTAAATTCCGACTGATTGATTTTCAGAGACGCGACGTCATTTCCGTTTTTCTTGCACGCATTAACCAAAAGATTGCTTCTTCATTACCCTGGTAGTGGTAGGAGTTTCTGCCGTTACCATTGTAATTACCATTGTAATTACCATAATCTTTCCTCCATGCGCCGGCCAAAGTCTTTCCATGCATGAACTAGCAACGCTATGAATTCCACACACATGAAGCCGTTTCCATTTTTGTATGTATCCTGCTGTCATTATCAAGCGCATGTATGCATGAAGCGTGTTATTTCTTTAATCAACGTCATTGCCTTTCCATTAAACTTCCAGCCGATTCTCCAACTCCCTTGTATGCATGCATCTACACAAGGCTCAGACGTTTTCATTTCCAGTCGTTTCTTCATTTCATTCCCAGCCGTTTCTAGCCGTTTCTTCATTTCATTCCCTTGTATGCATGCATCTACACATGCAGCCGTTTGAGTTGCTTCTTCATTTCCATACGGTCCGATCTAATATACCTACACATGTTCATTCTGGCTGAGTTTTCCTTCTTCCATTTCCATCTAGCCGACTGGTTCGTTTCTAGCCTCTGTTGACTCCGTGCGTTTCTAGTCGATTGGTTCGACCGACGCAACCCCACTTGACAGGCGGCGCTTTTGCCGTCGTGGTCTCAATGCCGCCTCTATAGCATGGCGCACTCTTGATCTCGTCTTTTGCTACATCGCGATGCGCATCTCTAAATCGTTAAGTCGTCCGGCCTCGACCGGTATCTTCTAATCTCCTTCTTGCAGCGCTCTATCTCTATCGATCGATTGATCTTGTTATATGTATTTGAGCATGTACGTATACATATGTATATGTTAGGCCACATCGAGTATATCTATATATATATACTAGAGTTTAGAACAACGTGTATACATATACATATCTATGTTTGTACTGTGAGGCATGCATGGATAGATGTACTAAGATGTGTGCAAGAACTCTAGGACATCTCGTAATGTTTAGATCATGGTATATGTGCGTATATACATATTATGATGTATCGCATGTGTATATGTGCTAGGTTTGCATACGTGTATATATATATATATATATATTAGACCAAATCATGAATATATATATATATATACACTAAGTTGTGCACCTATATATGTCTACATGTAGATATATCTGGTCTTTTGCGCATGTAGATATATTTTGTGGAGTCTCACGTAGATATATTAGGTTGATATGCATATAAACATATACACTAGGAAGCAAGCATGTATATATCTATGTTATGTTGTTGATGCGCATGTATTCATATATACATATTAAGCTGATTGCATGTATGCTGAGTAGTGCCATACGCCACATACATCGTCATTGTCGTTATCGCGCCTTAGTGCATCACCGTAAGTCGAACCAGTAAACCCATTGACGGCCGTGACCTTCTTAGCCGACTAGCCGTTTTCTTCTGGCATTTCTCGCGTAATACCAGAACCGAAGAAAACCAAAAAGCGTGAAGAATATGCATATATGGGATGAACGATTGCCATGCATAGAAAAGAACTAGTTTGTCGTAAACTTTTCAAGAAAATCTGAATTTTGTCATTTTAGTTTGCAAATTAGATTATAAGTCCGAATCGCATGCAACAAATTTTGTAAATTAGTAAATATTATTACCTAGTCACAGTAATTTTATGAAATTTTATAAATGAATTTATACTATTAAAATATTCAAGGAAAATTCAAACTTATGAATTTTGTAGCTCTTAAATTATCGTTCAAAAATACCGAAATAAATTTTATAAATCTTTGAAAATGCTAAACTAATTATCTGGAAGTTTTCATGGAGTTCTGAATTAGTTTGATTTATCGTATTTTTCGAATGTGTGTGTTGTATGTGGTTTTGTGTGCTTCTGGTTCTTTCTATACATTACTGAGCGTAGGCGTTGGTATTTGTGAGAACACGAATTCGAGATCAAGCTCCCGATCAAGACTATTTGCTTTTTGAAGGCAAGTTATGCTTTGGCCATGTTGCTCCTAAATTTTGAAAAGTATTTTGTTTCAAACTATGCATGCTAATTCAACTAAAATGGATTTGATTATTACGGGTGAAATAGCTAATCAACCTAATTGTTATTACCACCTTGTTGATATATTTGTATGCCATGATTCCGTGAGTAACCTAGATTGGGTTATAATAGTTGGTTGATACTATTGTGCCACCACGGGAGGTTAGGCGAGTGAATAGTTGTAGCCATGCATGTCGTGAACCATTCTATTTGGATTACAAAATCAACTTGACTAAGAATAGTGAATGCTTTTTAATGAAATGTGGAATGATGTTGGTATTAACCTTGGAATGTAGAGACACATGTGGTTCTACATGAAAGATGAATATGAGCATGTGTTGCCTTGTTAACAACTTGGGGTGGAATTGATTTAGGCTGGGGCAAGTGGACGAGGCTTCATGCGAGTGGGCACCGTGTGGCAAGTGTGGGGTGGGTTGAGTGTTGTGAGGGCTATGTGCCAATTTGAGAGAAGGAAGTCTTGCCTTGGTCGATTAAGGACCTTACCTTGCAAGCCTTTGACTGAGTCTCTCGTACAACCACATGTGCGAGATGGGAAGACCTAGTTTAGTAGGATTACGATGTCTTACCTTTGATACCTCGGGGTGCGATTACAGCAGGGAATAGCTATGCGAGGCGATGCAGTGCTTGGCTTGGTACCCTATCCAGCACGATGTTAAATCGGTCCTATACTTCGCTCTCTCGAGTGAGTGAAGTGATAGTGAAGACAACACGGAGATGTTCTTAGAGCTAAGATAGAAGTTTTGAAAAGCTACATTACGGTTAATCGCCTTTGTGGTGTCTGTTGTATCTTGTGGGTAAAGTATACAACCTCTCTGAGTGTTAAAGCTGTTGAATAAGCAGGAGTCCACAGTCTTTGGACAATGCTTTCGGGATTACAGATCAAGGGGTAGTGTTCTAAAAATAAAATGGGGTGGTTGGTATGTGTGCCAAAGCTGTGAAATGAAGTTGTGTAGGAATGTGTGTGTCCAAAATATTGTGGAGAAACAACTTGAGTTAATATAATGGTTATATGGTTTGATGCCTTCAATCTAATTAGATATTACTTAAAAATATTGATGCAAAGCAAAATAACTTGATAGAGCCATTCCTTTGTAATAAGCCTTGCATATAGTAAATAGATCTGCATTTTGTGCATAACTTGTTGAGTCACGTGTGTACTCACCCTTGCGGACAAACTTACGAGAGAAGAAGAGACTACGCTTTGCCTATGAAGAGGCGTTAGATGAAGGCCGGGAGAACTAGGGAAGCAAGCTTGATCCGAGTGTCTGTGGCGATGGATGAATCATCACAGTTTTACTTTCATTGCTATTCTTGTTTACTTTGAATAATGTAATACGTGTGGCGGAGACTATTGTAAGGTTGACCATAGATGCGTCGTACACGTTTATATACATGTTTGAAATACTTATTTAATATTCCATTGTGTATGATGTGATATTATACCTGTTAAGCTTTGTATGCACTAAGCGCGATCTGGACTAGTCACGAGAATACACGAGTGTCCGGAATTGCAAATTCCGGAGACCACGCGACGGCCTACTCTTTCCCTTACATTTCTTCTTGTCGGGCGGTCGGGGGTAACACGGCGTCGGGGCGACCTCGCATAGCCTTCCCTTATCGAAGATAGCCCTAGCGGCCTCCTCGCGGGAGGCGTGGTTGAGTGGCAATGTCGAGAAGTTCCTTGGTAGTCGAGGCTTGGCGCGACCGACATGTGCATCGAGCTTTCGACGAGTCCCGTAGATGAACACGGAACAACATTAAGCGTCAGCGATATCGGGGAGCTCGTTGCATTGTTGGGAGAAATGCGAATGTAATCCGGAGACTCCCACAGGCTGCGCTGCAGACTTTGAGGTCGAGTTCCGGTGTGTTTGTAAGTGCTGGAAGTTCTGCGGCGAAGCGCTCTTGGTCGGCTCGATCTCGATGGTGTTCGTGGGTAAATACTCGAGCCATGCTCGGCGAAGTTATGAGGTAGATGGGAGAGTCTTGGATGGCGAACACATCGTCGCCAGCATCTCTGCTTGCGACATGCGAGCGAAAATCTTCTAACCGGACATTTGGGTTCATGGCCCGGTGTACTTAGTTATGTTGGTGGGAGGACCCAAAATCTGGCGGGGAAGTTCCGCGCGAATTTCGACCAGCGCCCGACACCGCCGTCGAGGCTCGAGGCTGCGGTGGTGGCGGCAGTCCTTGTCCGTGACAGGCCGGGTTGCCCGCCGTTTATCTTCTTCGGGCCTCGGCAGTTACTGCGAGCTTGCGGCTTCGCTTTCGGTGTTAAGCGCCAAGGAGTCGCGGGAGGCCTAGGGCGCTCGAAGCGACTCTTGTCGGTCTTAGGACCCCGCAATCAGAAGCGGCTGTATTTGGGAGTGGTGGAGGAGGCCCCGGCGGAAGGAGATGGAAGGTACACATCTTTGGATCGCGAGCGTTCTACCGACCCGGAGGTTCTGGTAGGTGGCCTTAGCCCTGGGTCCTCTAGCTCGGGAATCTGTGGCGACATTGCCATTGCTGTGATATTTTGGTGTGGGGAGAATCACGGGAATCGTGCCAACCCTCGGCATTTCTTTATTTAACTTTGTCATAGCGTCTTGCGCTTGTGAGCGCGATGTGAAGACCGGGCTTGCCTTGCTCAGTCGGCTGGAGGCTGGCAAGCTTCAGCCTCTTGAGCCTCCAATTGCTCGCGTTGCGGCTGGAGCTCCGTCTGCGGGCGGGAGGGCCCTCGGCGTTGCGGCTATTGGATCTCGCCTCCAGCCTCGGCCTTGGCAGCCAGGTCCCAGTGACGGAGGTGGTGGCGGGGCATTCGGCCCGCCATGTTGCACTCAGCAGTCTGTCTGCTGGAGGTGTGCTCAGGTGTCGGGCCGGGTCGAGTGGAGGAGCTCTCTGGCGGTCGAGGCGAAGGTCGACAAATGGCCGGCCGTCGCCACGAGTCTGCGAGCTTCGAGGTGATCTTCATCATCGTCTTGAGCTCGCAGCGAGCTACTACTAAGAATGGCCTTGGTGTGGTCAGACTCCACCTAGGGGCCACGTAGGGTCCCCAAGCGGGAAGATCACCAAAGTATGGGTTGGCGGAGGCCGGGCTCGGCGGATCTCGAGCCGGAGAAATGGCGAGGATAGTCTGAACTCTCCGTCGGGATGGTAATGAAGTCGAGGAGCCATGCGGATCCAGCCCTTTAGCCAGGAGCAGCGTCGTCGTCGATGAAGAAGGCCATCGAGGAGGAAGATGGGAATCAGGAGATCACGAAGATGATCGCGAGGCCCCTACAGCAGCATGGCCAGCCGGTGTTTGTATGGCAGATGAGTAAATTTGTAAGTAAGTGGTAGAAGTGTGGCGTCCCTCTCCTCAGTGGTTGGACCAAGAAAAATCCCGGATGTATCTTGGTTAGGCGGAATATCCCTACTTCGGTTAGCGGCGGCGGTTTTATGTTTCTTCGTGCAACAAAAGGTCACCGGAGATTCTGAGCGGAGGTTGAGGATGAGACCCTCGGCACTTTCGTTCGGAATTAGGAGGTCGGGAAGGCTTGATGTGTCTTTAAACTAGAGATTGATCGTATGTGCGGTATCTTTCGTCTTGGTAGGGTCTTCTGAGGGCCTTTCGCGCTATATATAGCGGAGGCGGGTTACATGGGATTTTGGAAGCGGAGATCGTCGTGCCGGTGCTCGGTCTTTGGTCTTTAATGATCGGCAGTTTCTGTTCACCTTGCGGGTTAGTAGTCCCCAGCAGATGGCGCCTCTTTGGGAAGAGTCTTGCACTTGCCCTATGTGCGCTGCTCGAGTCGAATGGTATGAGTGGGCCAGTGCTTTTGCTTTGAGCCGCCCTCCAGTTGCCTCGGGAAGAACCACAGATTCGATATGTTGGTTGTGTCCATAAGGCAATGGCGGCAACTACCGTCGTCTTGCGAAGGATTCTGGAGCTAGAGCTTCTTGAGGGGCCCTAGCCATGACGGGTCGAAACTGCGGGAGCGTGGGTCCGGGTCTGGAATAACCTAGCAGTGCACTGGCATAGGCCTGATCATTTGTCGAGGCCGTGGTGGCATCATATCTAGGTCTCGATGCGTGGTCCGGGGTGCAGGCCGAGAGTTAGGATTGGAGGAGGCAGGGCGGGAACCGCTGCGGCGGTGGGGGCTCTCTTTGGCGCTTCTGTGTTAGTGTTCATCAGGACTTCAACACGGATTAGGGAGAATAAGGTCTTAAAATAGATGTATACTTTCTTTGTAGAATACTTACTGGTATGAGTATTAAATGGGTTGGTGTGCAAATAATACCTTCATCTAATCGATTGGACATAGCACTATATCACTAGGGTAGTTGTTTTACTAATAAAAGGCAAAAGAGTCATTCCATATTGATTTTAAAGGGTAAGTGAGTCCAAT